>DWDT01004033.1:0-11643 GCA_018245595.1 Microceris scylla | reverse complement strand
GGAGAAATTCATATCTAGTTGCGAGTTATAAATGGTTTACAAGTGGAGGTAAATGTCCTACATTATCGTGCTTTTGATTATAGGATTTAGAATTATACGTAAGTTTCATATCGGAACTGGCGCTATAGCTTCACTATAAGGAAATATTAAGTGATGTATAAGCTAAACTATAATTCACTTACTCTTCACAAAACTAAATAACTTCGTTCTGTTGAACTTTATCTCTCACATTTTGTGTAGTTTATTTTGAGCTGTTCTCTATTTTATGTATCATAAAGTGTAAGTTTCCAATTGAATTGGAACCAACAACTATCACTAGTCGTTTCATCACCGCTGTCTGTTTTATGGACACTTTTGCTTGAACGTCGCCCGTTCATAGTACTTCGTTCGTTTCATCTTTATGTGTACTTCACTGTTTATCTTTTATTTCAAGATGAAAAGATTCATCCGTTTTAAAATCAAAACACTAATTGTAATTCACAGAAATTCAGATAATTTTCACTACATGTACCAAACATTTTTTTCGATGAATTTTTCATTAATACGTAAAGCAGTTGATAGTTATAAAGCTTCGTGATAAATAATAGCGGTCTGCCATTGGAGGCGCATCATGCTAAAACTATTGGATAGATTCCGATATTTTTCTCCAGTTTTACTGCTTAGGCACATGGTTCTTATCTTTCAAAACTACTATGATGATATTTATTAAAGTTTTAAGAAACGACAATTTTAGCGACTTTTAAGATTATCAAGGTATAATTTCGCCATCGTATTTTTATAAGGTATATATTTTGTTTTTTCCTGTGCATAGAAGTCTAGGGTATCAGGTAGTTTTAAAGAAACGTGCAAATAAACACCTGTCGATAATGAAAACAACATTGATTAGGGGTACGCCGGAAATGAGTTTGGATTTCATCAGTGAGTTAATGGTTGCCAAGTAAAGTCACTTTCCTGATCAGCACTAGCAGTTAACCTCGACATCATCCGTGCTGACACGCAACCGATACTTTATGATGCAAGCCTACTCGACTTACAGATATCGATGTCGGTGCGGTGTGAAACACTACACTAAACGGAAGGACTGCCTACCGCCGTCTGGTTATGTAAATTTATTTCGCAACACTTTAATCGTTTCTGTTGGTGATGTGCGAACTTTGTTCAATATTAAAATAAGAAATATGTATATTAATATTCCGGGACATTTCTATAATGGTCATCTGGTCATAACTACACAGGTCCTGTGCTATGGTAGCGCCTCATAGTTATATCTTTGTAGTTATAGAGTCCTGGATTTGCCTTCCACTAGGTATTCCTATGTTATATATGATAGGACTCCTCTATAGGATATTCCCATATGTGGGAAACAAATCTACGACCCCAGCTTAGCCTTCGAGTACGTACTCGTATGTATATCTGTCAACGTCATCTGTCAACATCATCATTTATGCAAAATTCGCTGAACCTAATGTTACATTCATAAAGTTATATGACGTTGGCGTGATAAGGACCCAGCCTATTTAACTAATTATTCTGACACGGGATTTTTTACTTCTCAATGATTCATAGGGTTAAATATTTTTAATGAAATCACAAAGTATAAAAGCATGTTGTACAAAGAAGCAACAGTGCTTTCTAGAACAATTCATGTTAGTTTAATGATGACATTGCATTTGATCCACAGTAAAAACGGCGACACACGAACAACACCGTATCGCAAATAGGTCAGTACGTCTTTTACATTTACGTCGAAATTCACTTACGCGCTCATTACGAGAACTCATTAAACCAGCTAACGACATAATCTGATACGTTCATAACAGATTCCCGGGGCACGTGACCCCGGGGAGTACGTCAGAGATTCCACTTTGCTTGGCGAAAGAGCAAAATTGTGACAAATTTACGACAAAATCTTAGCACCTTTTGCATTTCGGAATCGTTCTGTTATTTATTATTTCTGCTATCCGTTTTTGACCTTCTTTGGTAAATGTTGTTAATCGAGTTGTTTTCAAAACGCTGGTTTGGTTTTTGAAAATATTATAGGTTGTATACTATAGTAGCAACTAAAGTGATTTCATGTTGCAATTGTCAGTATCGATAGTGACTTAACTATCGTGTGAGTCGTTTGTCGGTTTCTCAGTGTCTATTTTGAAATTCGAGCCTAACTGGCGGTCCTTAATTCTATGTACATATGTATCTTCGTCTATATAGGTTGCATCTACCACTAAACAGCTGGACAACGGACCTGTCTGTTCCTTCCGTTACACAGGATCCCGATGGACAGTTCAATTACATTTTATAACAGTGTAGGTAATTATAAAGCAGTGACCACATGTACGGATGGCGACATAAGGTTTCTGGTGTCATGTGCGCTAGGGCTAGTAATTGTTCTATGGCCTACACGTTTGCGACGGGAAGTTTGGTGTCAGTGTGCGTCCGCCCTTATTGTGCAAAGTCTTTATATTATAATGGTTCCTTAAAAATATGTCATTATGTTACTTTCAGTTTTTTATTCGCTACCGTAATTATTCATATTATGTGATTGTTTTTGGCTTTTTCTAACAATCATCCATGGTAATAGTAAAAGAGTATGTATCTAAAATGTTTCATTTCTAAAATAGTAACTACACATTAAACAAGTATTAATTTTATTGTTTATAACTTTTCATTGTTTGTTAATTGTCTATTGTTTTTATTTCTTGTTTGACCACGAGTGTAAAACAGTATTAATCTAATTAATTCTGAAGCTTAACGTGTAAAAGTAGCTAGTTAGCATGAACGACACTCGGATGTAAAGTGAGGTATTGCCATGACAAGTTAATGAATAACTATGACTTACAACTTCTTGATTTTCTTTTAAATGCTCAATCTCTATAGACACGGTTGTTTCTTGGACTAAGTACTGGGTAATTTTGAATGTGTAGTGTTAATTATTACCTTGTTAGCGACTGACAAATCAATCCATATTAAAACTATTTGATGGGAACCTGGAAAAATCTTAAAAAACGTAACATCACGCCTATAGTACCTAAATGGGTAGGCAGGGGAGTGAAGTACGCCCCCACGTTTCACCAGTTACGTTCACGTCCGATAGAACAGGTGGTCCGACTCCGATTCTCTACTAGAAAAATCTTATGAAGACTAAAGTCCCGCGCTCAACAGTCTGTTATTAATGGAGTGGAAAAATTTTTTAATAATACTAAACTGTTACTTCATTAATGAAAATTACTTAAGAAAACGTTTATAATTTATATACAAACGAAACATTATGTTTTCTTCATTCATCGTATTTTTTTTATAAGATTGACTTTCAAAGCAATATTTTCGAAATGAATAATGCAAATTATCCTTCAATATAAAAATTAATAATAATAAAAATACCACACAAATAATAAAAATACCACACAAACGATTAACAAAGTACTCACCAGTAATTTCAAGAACTTTTCGATATTGGAAAGGAAATAGTGTTTCAGATTGGGTGTGCGGAACGAGGAATGCATTTCAGATTAGCGTTCCGATGGGACATGTCTGATGATCTCATTCGGATTGTTGAAATTAGAAAGGAACGGAAGATGTCATTGTGAAGGCGAGCGAGTGAACGTTGAATGAAAACAGGAGAAATTAGCAGGGAATCGTCTCGGTTGATCTAAAGCTGTTACCGTAGTAAAACTAAAGGGTCTATAAAAAGGACAAGGGTTTTTACAGAGGACATATTTACAGGTGTCGGTAATGTTGGCCAAAGCAATGACTGTTAAACTTATCGACTTCTAACCTTCCACTGTTGGAGGCGAGTATTATGTCTTAATGAGTTGGTATGAAGCTGTAATAATAATAATAACAATAATTTTTATTACTTAGTAACATTTACTATTTTGTCGTGTATGTTTTCAGCTCACAATAATAGTCGTTATTTGTTTAATTACAGACTTTTATATAAAAAATACATTAATCAGTATATATTTTTAATTCAACAAATTGATCTTATATAGCCAATTGGTATCGACTTCAAATATTAGTACAAAACTAAAACAATATTGCAAACTGTTTACAAGAATTCTTCTTTTGAAACAAATAGTAATATTTTTCAATGAGTTATTGATTATTTAAATAATTTTAAAAAATTCAACGCAAAGCTTTATATGGTAATATTTAAGGCCGGGAATCAATATTCGATTCAGTATATCTAACCTTTGTATCTTACCCACACGTTATCAAGACTTTAGTACTCTTCATCTCACTTACAGCCACCTTCACTTACATGAAAATAGACTCACCAATGTCAACATGAGCCCAACAAAAGAGTAACTGAGCTGTGAACAACGCAGAGTCAACGTCCTAAAATACTAACTCACATGATTCATTGCCCGAGTGCGTGGTATTGCGGGATCATTTTATTGAGTAATAAAACCGACCTATATTGTGATCCAAACATTGCCATATCATCGCAAATATGTGTTGGGAATGTGGGGAACATGTTGGCCATATGTTCTAGTATTCAAATTGTTGTGCCTATCTAAAGGTTTGGGCATAATGTCGTCTTTCCTTGAAATTCACTTCTACATTGTATATCGGGGCTTTTTTAAGTTCTAACCACATAAACAGTACGTCTAATTTCAAGTTAAACATACAAAAAAGGTATAATATATACACTAGTTTTCTGCCAATAAAATTTCTTCTATTTGCGCGACTAAACTACTTTATTTATTCTCGCATATTAATTCTGAACAGTCCGTAACATTTCAGACTTAAGCAAGGTTCTTCATAAGCTCCCGCAGATTGAGGTTACAACGGAGACGTTAACAGTATAAGAAGTATTGAATATCGCGAGTATGAACGTGTGAACACACCCTAACAGTTTATTGGTACAATTAAAACTCACACAGGGAGCGTCATCACGTAACGGTCGCTTCTTCCTGAAGTATTTTAAGACAAGTTCAGTGCCCATTTCAATCAACATTATTATTAACTTCGACTGTATGGACATTTTAATTTCTCCCCCACTCGTTTTGCCGTTAAATAAATTTAAATAGTCCTCTTTACGTAATATGATTAACATATTTTTTTGTAATTTAGCAGATGCCACTAAAATTATTCTGTATTAGAATGCGCGCACTTGACGGACATGTGTATATGTGTATTAGTATGTATGTGCGGTAGACTAAACGCTTGGACCAAATAAGAATTAATATTTTTATGTGGTAAGCACTTTGAGGTTTGTCAGTACTTAATAGCACCAACGTTATAACTGACCACACATGGGATTTACTATTTACACATGAACATTCATACGTTGTAACTGATTTATAAAACCAATATCTAACTGGTGGCCGGAATTTATTGATTGTAATAATTAAAAACACACTTCCCTGACACAGCTTTGGCTTTCAAATAAAACCTTGCGTGAACGTTGCGACAGAGCACGGAGATAACCCGGCGGTCATCCGGCCGAGCATCTCATCACATATTCAAACAGGTCGAAGATGAATCACATACGCCTGTTGTCGGGTCGTAACTCATAAAAATGTACCAATGGTGCCGTCATCTGGCGGGGTCGTTCACCGGGCCGTTGGCCCCGTCATGATACATTTGTTACCTTTAACTCAGCCATAGGTAATTGCTAGTACGTCCGGCCTACCTCAATATCGCATGCGCGTCTACCCACGTGTGCTTTGGATGTGTGCGAGTGCATTATCAGCTGCGTGACGTGACGTGACGTGACGTAAGTGATTGATAGGCTGGCTTTAGTTCGGCTAGCTTGTTTTTTCGTAACTCGATGAGATACTGGAGTCGTAAAATGTTTTTCGAGTAAGTCTATTTAGGGAATGTTCTGGAAAATTGATTGCTTATTTCGCGTCGGACCAAACGTTTTTTTTTCTCTTTTTACTGCTCTATCTCATTACTTCTTATAATGATTAAGAGTTAGACCAGTTATCTTTTAATTTAATGGTACGTATGTTATTTCGTTATATTATGCAAGTATATATAAAAAATAATGGTAACAAGAATGGTGGTATCAAATCTTTCGATTTGTTTCTTTACCTTGCTTACGAACCTGGTTTTCTAGAACATTCCTTTGTGTTAGCGAAGTAAAATGTTCATTTTCAATATTATGAATATATAATAATGATATATGTGTTGTGTTCCGTGTTGCACTCAAACAGTATTGCATGTCAGTGCATCGTTATCCTGGGACTTTAATGGCACGAGGTACTGGAAATTGGTGGTGTTATAGAAATGATACCACGAATAACTGCTGCTGTCTGTTTTATTAGACTTTTTTCTCTTTTCAATTTCGTTTCGTGGTAAATTGCAGGTAAACACATAATGCAGGTAATAAAAATGAATTTGGCGATGACATAATGCAGGTAATAAAAATGAATTTGGCGATCATTATATTCGTCGCTAAAGCTGGATTGTTCAGTTGCGTCAATTTATCGAATTAATTGCTGCAAAGCAGCAATGTTTGAAACACAAATTAATATCCAGTTTATGTAATATGTGTTAGTGAACGCGATAGCCCAAGATACTCGGTTTTCAAGACTTGTGGTGTCCTAAGTCTCGTCGCACCGGACAGCGTAAAGCGCTAAACGACGTAAACGATGTTTTTTGTTCTAACTAATGATGTCAAATATCAAGCCGCTAGAGGACACACGAGAATACATGCGATATTTTAATTGATTCGCGGTACGGATGTAAATCATGTTATGTGCCTCTGTACGGTCATTTTCGGCTTTCTTCTGTTTCTCGCTGCCTGTAAATATTGCTGATTATTATTATTAATGAGGAACATTATTATCTACCTAACCACATACCCTTGCAATAAATGTAACATATCACGGATATTCTATTTTCGTATTTATTTCGAAATATTTTCCGAAAATATATCGGCACAAATTTTCGGTTTTTTTTTTTTCATTTATAGTCTTCATCGGCACCATTACAGTTGCATTGTTAACAATGGTCTGCAGCTTACTATGTTTCCTTCACCAGTATTGAAATTTGATCATATGCAGACAACTTTGCACAGTAAAGTATGCGTGCCAGGATTTGAACCCAAGACTTCTAGAGTGGGGCGTCGAAAACAAAACAAATAGTCTACCTACATTTTCTTTACAAAATTACTTACAATATTGACGTGGATTAGTAAAATTAATTATTTTAATTTGGATGGAACCATAGAAATTAATTATGGATAAAAAAGCAGATTAAACTTTATAAATACGACATTCTAATGTGGACACGCTTTAATGGTAAAGTCAAATGATTAATGAAGACAAATTATTATTTATGTTTGGTTCAGAATGCGAGCAGGATTTGAGCCAACCGACATCTGGCTGCGGCGGATTAGCTTTTGCATCCGTTTACGAACTTGTATTAAATTTAATTCCACCCGCTAAGTGGTATTCGTTAATCTATTTTTATTTTTCTATGCATTTATATAACACATTGATTATTTTTTACCGATTAATATAATTGATATGCTTCTAAGATGCCTGTAAAACACACGAGTATGTGTAAAATTATAGTATGACTGTGGACTGTGACCTTGAGACATTGCTTATATAGTAATAAATGTTCAGTATCCATTTCACGAAAGCAATATATCTTTCCATAAATTTCCAGAACGGTCCGTCATTACAAAATATCCTATCACTAAAAACAATGTCGTTATTATACAAAATGTACCGGTTCGGAATCGTGTATTCGAATAATAATAGTAATAAAACAATATATCTGTCGGCTGAAAAAAACAATGATCATTAAAGCGAACACCCCCGGTGGAATGAAATGAGTCACAGACACCACGTAACACTAAATGTTAATGACATAAAGGTGAAAATTGATTGACCATCGTCACGACGAAACCCCTACGCGTCACTCCCTTGCACACACACAATGACGTGCGCACGCCTTGTGCATGTGTGCGTGTGTGTGTACCGAAACGGCAGCTGCAAAACTTGAATTCAACGGTCTGCGGCTCCCAAACTTTTATTATTAACTATCGTCGCTCTCCAGTTCCGTTTGACTGATTAATTCGAACTCATGTTGTGTGTTCCATTGTTATTTGGGTTTCGGAGTTCTTTTTTTTTTTATTTAAAATTAAGGACCTTTTTGTGGTGTACTCGTGCAAGGTGTGATAACCCAATAAAATTATTTTCTACGTCCAACGCATTACTTGTAAGTCGTGATAAAAAATTTCTAACAACTTAAGCGTAATATCTATTTCGTAATTGATATACATAATAGTAATATATTGGTAATTATTAGTAAATTATGTTATAAATCAGTTGCAGTCGAGTTTAAAATATTGTAAGTTAACACAGTCGGATACTTGAGAGCTTATATATTATTTTACTTATGGTCCAAAATTGTCCTATAGGTACATTATTATATATGATGCTTTATACATTGACCTATAGCTGGTAAATCATATACTCAAAAGAACGCAAAATATTGGAGTACAATAAACAAAACCTAGCCGCCTTTAAAACATAAAATAATCCATGTGGAAAAAAATGTTATTTTTGTTTATATTTCATAAATGATATACAAATATGACGTCAACATTGTTTTATTATTTCCCGTGATCGGAATAAGCTATTTTTATTAAAAATATAATTTCGACTTAGAATCTATAAAAATACAGACGGACGCCGTAAAGAATCAAACACGAAATTGAATTACAAATGGTTGAGAACCGCTTTTTAAAAGCGATAATATTTAGGGTTCTTTTTTGTTGTAGTCATCTCGGCTGTAACGTATGGGTGCCTTTGCCTGCAGTTGGGCTTTTTTCAAAAGCTTTGACCCCTCAGACACCGTCAGTTATGATTCGACCGTTGACGCGAACGGTTGTTCTCGCGCGCTCGCTTGAATTCTAGTCATTGTATCCAAAAGTATTAGTAAAATATAAGTGTCTTAATTTAGGCAAGTTTAAGTTCTAAGTTTAGTAAAAATTTCCAGTTGTGTATTCAGTTTAGCAAACGCTGAATTTAATGAACGGATTTGGTTTACTTTGGTAAGTTTAAAAAACTTTTTTATGAAAAATATTACGGTATTCGCGATTGGTATTTATTACAAGGTTTTGGCAATTCGAAAAATCTTGATAGTGGATTTCGTCGAGTTATTTGAAGGTCCTTTACCTATATAACGGCGAGTCAGATTTTATTTTGGCAGTTTAAATTCGCCATTAATGGCTCAAGTACATGATTATTCTGAAACTTGCGCGTTTAATATAATACCTCGTACATACTTTGATATTTTATTACACAGCAGTCGAACAAGATTAAATTTTACGTAGAAATTCAATTAAAAAGTTATGCAATTAAATTATAATAGTTAGCATTGATTCAAAAAAGTATATATTTATGAACAAAGTCTTCATAAAAGATCTCTCGAAAGAGACTGTTTGTAACATGCGGTTGCAAAGTTGGCTGCTGCATTTCACGGTCACTTATCCAAAGTTGGAATATAGACTGTTATTATTAATAATTTTGATTACTACTTAGTGTGTGTGAATTTTAACAAAGAGTCCGATATAACGAAGAGTATTCATATAAATACATCGTAATATTCTTGAAAAAATTTACTTCTATTCATCGTAAACTAAAAGTTCTATTTTTTTCTATATACATTTCATTAAGTTCTCTTTTATAAGTTATAAATATTTAATTTATTAATTCAAATAACAATTTAACGAATTCGTATACCAGTGCAAAAAGGGTTCTTTGTGATCTTCGTGCCTCAGGTACAGACACAAAGACAAGTACATAAATACAATTTGTCCAGGTTAAATAAATCCATATATTTGTTATTGAAATGTCTGTCCAGAAAATACAGAATCCAATGCCCTCGGTCGCCAGACCGGCACGATGACCAATCCTACAAACTGGTTTATCAAACAATAAATATCTTTTATAGTTATTCAAAAAGCATTCATTTTCATATTTTAGTTTATAGCATGACCTTTTTCGAAGTATTGCACAACAAAATGTTAGCAAAGTCAAAAAGGAATGAAGTCACATTATTATGCGCTTTTTATCATTTAAAAATTAATTGGGTTATTTAAAAATAAACTGTAGAGATTATTTTCGTTTTAAAAATTTAATTACATATGACAAAGGTATAAAACGGCAAATTATATTCATTTTATTCCTCATTCGATCGTTTTTTTTTTTGTCAAACATAAACTGGCAAAATTCGTTCAATTCGTTCGAATATGGCTCACTTGTTCCGGGACCGTTGTTTCCAGGCAGGAGCCTTAGAAGCCTTTTAAAGAAATTGCCTTTCAATTTGAAAAGCTTGTGCCGTGTATAGTACGCGCCGTGCCGATCGTTAGGCGACTGCCGCCTGAGATACATCTCGAAACTTCTTAAATAAAACGAGACAATAATCTGTACGTGACAACACAACACTTCCAAGTAATGTGTTTTTTTTTAACTTTCTGATTTTAACATCTGCGTTGTCATATTTGTCTCGTTTTTGTATTTAAAAACGGTATTCCTACTTTGCCCACGGAACTAAGATTGTTAAAGATGTTGTAATAGGCAGTTCTATAATGTTTTATTTAAGTAAAATTTGAAAAGAAACAAAATAATCTGCATTATAATACCCGTTAAAATCATTTAAACCAAAATTTAGCACATACTTAATTCATTATAACCTAACCTAACTTTAAATTTAAAAAATCAATCTCTAAATAAGTAGAGTTCACCAATTACACTTCTACGCTTTTACAATAAAAGCACAGACGTCGTTCGCGGGCATTATTCTACAAGTTTTATTGTTTTTTCATTGTTATTGGTTCTACGCTTGTAATAAAACACTATTCAATAAGGTTTCCCGCTTCAGTTGGCGAGCTGAAGAAAACTGTGGCATTAATTGTGTTTTTGCCTCATTACCGGGCCATTTGTCTTGAGAAAAAAAAAATTTGTTTCACCTCGAACAGGTCTGTACGAGCGGTACAAATTGTCTTGACATTTCGTATAATAAGCAGATCAACTTCGTGCCGAAGGGTTTACGTGTTTGGTCTCTCTTCATGCGTTCAAACTGATTTCGACATTTGGGATATTCTTTTGTTTATTAAAATTATCATAATCTATGCCATTATCACCGACCTTTCGATTTTTTTACCACCAGCCATTCCTTTGTTTATTAAAAATATCATCATCATCTACACCAGTATCATTGACCTTTTCCATCTTTACAATCAGCCATTATTTTGTTCATTAAAAATATTGACTTCATAATTGTCATCAGCAGTTCCATCGCTACTACATCTTATGTAACTTTGTATTATTGTAGACATAGACAACAGTCGATACCTTCAACCCTTTCATCGTCTTACTGTGATACCTTTCTTTGAATACAGTCAACAAAGCTAACCACTTGGTTAGCAGCGTAGGTAGACCTTACATGTCTCGGAGAACATTACCGACAACATGATCAACTTTGCTCACTATGGTCTTCACTTTTGAAGCAAGTATTACACATTGATAAGAGGCATAAAAGAAGTACATCCAGCGAATAAACCCATATTTCATTATTATTTATAAAAACATATTTTATACTGGGCATATCTGCCGAAGAACCGACAACCGGTGGAGTAGGCGTGTTCTGGAGTGGAGACCGCGGCTCGGCAAACGT
>DWDT01004032.1:0-11646 GCA_018245595.1 Microceris scylla | reverse complement strand
CATAAAAAAAATATATTTTATTTGTACATCTAGAAAGAGACGGATAAAGTACCTACATTTTCATCAGTGTCTCTCTCTAGAGTTCTGTCTAGTTTCGTTTCCAGACGGCCCTGTATTGGAGAATTCCTAGAACATTTTATTTCTTATACTATATGCTTTTATATATTTCTTAATATTATTTTTTGTCGGTTTGATATTTAAAATTTTGGGTTAGCTGTGTTCTTTTCTAAGTTTAAGTCTATCTCCGAAGAAATGTTCATCATTAACGGTATTAGTATTAGACCGATAGAATTAATATCCCGTTTATAATTTTATGAAATGTTAACGATTCTTCTTCTATTCTATATATATAAGTATTAATTATATATTAAGAATTATCAGCGGCTTTGTACAAGTAGCATAATTTTAACTAAATATGAGTATACCAAAGTACCTACATTCTATTATATTGCCCTCTTATCGATTGCCCTCTTGCTTGTTTCTAACGTAAATTCATTTTCTATTTGCTAACAAAGTTATACCAAAATCGTTGCAGCTATTTTGGAGATTGTATATGGGTTACCGAAAAAAACTTTCATTTCTAAATTATGTACATATGTATACATACATACTTAAACCTTTTGTACTTGAACCGAAGCACTGTAGGACCTTTGACTTAGAATTGTTTAGGAATAACGGTGGCTTACTATTTGAAGTTCAATTTAGTCTGTCTTAATGTACCAAAGTGAGGAAACGGGATTCGTACTAAATGTACATACATATGATTCTAGATATATCTTAGTGTTCAAGTCCTAAATACGCGTCCTAAATAAACATCCTATAACATCCTTTAGATTTAGAACAAACGATCTGTTGTTTATTTGTAAAGTTAATTAACCTATATTTATTCTAGAATAGTCGGCAAATACAATGTATGGTGGCATATATTTTCGCGCAGTATGTATTATACAACTTCGTAAAAAGGATGCATTGTGTGTCCAAACAATATTTAAAGTATTCTCCACCATTCCGACACTACCAGCACGTGTTTCGTTCTGAAATAGAGTACCTATGTTAGATGCCTTGAATGTAATTCATTTGCGAATTGACAAATTCGGATGATTTATAATATAACTGCTGACGAGTGGATGTACAAGACTTCCTTGCCAACCCCTTCGAATAAATACAGGCGTGATATTACATTGTTGAAAAACTGGAACAATTAACATTACATCACGTTCAATTGAACATTTAGCACCTTGATTTATTCATGGTGAAAGCGAACTGGGAAAAGTCAAGCCCCATAAAACTGGAGGCCTACATTTTTCAACTCAACTCTGTAACAAGTCATATTAATCACCGCTCTGATATTTATTGAAGATGCAAACTTTGGATTACTAACGAATTAAAAACTTCGCGCCCCGCGATGCAGCTCCCAACTTTTTACCCCTGGGCTATTTTTGCCTCCTGATTATTAAAAATTACCCTTGGAATTGTTTCAGTTGTTCCTAGATTGTTCAATATAAGTCTATGTTTGTGTTTGCCCTCTTCCTTTCGATGTATTCGTTATCGGTGGCTTTAAATAACTGATAATTTCATCAGTTACAACTTGTATTACGACTTTTCGGGGATATATTTTTTTGTTTTTTTTTGTCTTTGCAATAAATCATAAAAATATTAAATGAAGCTCATCTTTCAGTAGAATTTTGACCGGACCGATGATTTAAAAAATAGTGACATCTTTAAGATTTAAGGTTTAATTAAACATTAATTCTTTATAAACAATCCATAACTAAGTATTAGATAGTTATAATTACATACAATACGCAGATTAAGCTGAACCACTATTAGCAATTTCTACGAGAAAATCTGAATTAGAAAATCCAAGTAAGCAAATCCAATAGTACCTATCCGACGCGGGATCTAACCCCAGATTCGAACCCAGGACCTCTCGATCGGCAATTGCGCTTTGAGACCATTCTAGCAACGTGCCAGTCTATACAGGCATAATAATATACAAAGAAAAATCGGTAACCTTTTCTAAGGAGTAAAATAATATGAAATATACACTTAATACCATCTGTCATCCATTACAGGGAAATATGAATGAAGAGAAAAATATACGGACGGGCAGACATCATTTTTCTAATGTCACTCTCTAGCTGATAGTAGCGGTAATTTATTCCCTCTTGGATTTATTCATTTTTCTCAACTTCATAAACATTAAGTCTCAAAAGTGCGTATGACAGACCGCCGCTAAGTCTATGATTATAGTCCATTTTGATGATGAAGTTGATATATGTGTTCAATGAATGTTTTTTATCTATCCATAAAAACCCTGATATGTTGTAATGAGCGATCTCTAACGAAAGGTGACTTCTAATGGTAGTGTACCTAGTGGTCACTCTATTCTGACCACACAGCACTATGTGTAGTACAACACACAGGCATTAAATAATATAATCTGCAACTACTTTTGAGTCACAAGCGCATAGTCATAATACATAGTAATTTTACACAAACGACTATTCAAAGGAGTCGCGTCGTTAAAGGGAGGCCTGTCCAGCAGTGGACATGTAGAGGTTGACGATGATGACGATCATGACTATTCAGTTACATTTCCATAGTAAAATATGTATTCTTTTCACTTACTTACTCTTTATGTTTGTTTATTAATATGTAACCCCCATCAATGTTCGTGGCATCAAATATTAAAATTTAATTCCTTACAAAGTGATATATTAACATTTTCCCCCCCGAAATTGTTTCCTTGTTCCACCAACATTTTTATGCTTGTGAATAAACGAAATGGATATTTTCATAACAGGATAATAGCGGCGATGACGTCACGCTTGTAACGGTAACGATGTCATAATAGTATATATTTTATATATATTATTCATATAATAAGCCCTTTATCACCCTTTTCATAAAGGGTGATAAAGAATACGTATATGAGACATTCCCTATAGTGTTGGGATCGGCTGATGTCATTTTGTAGGTACTTTTTAGTTATGCTAATCATATAAAAGTATAGAAAAAAATGTCAGAGATCTGCCATTGAGTGCGCTTCACGCAGAAACTACTTTTTATTTTTAATTCGTAGATACTTGGCACTTACTAGTACCTATATTTATTTGATGTAAAGTTATTGAATTTGTAAAGCTATTAAATGTTTTTAAGATTGACATAGTGTCTATATTTTCTGGCTTCATTATTTTTTGTTAACATCATAAAAAAACATAAAAAAACGTTTCCTTGTTAACATCATAAAAAAACAAACAGAACCGCGTCGATCGGCCAGTCTTAAATATGCCAATGTTTTGAGCAAGCTTAACTTGTCATGGTAACAGTGTGTGTGCAATGGTTATAATTATAATGCTACCACACACCACACTGGAGACATTTTCAAACACAGGATATAGGACATTATGTGATTTGCACAGATCAATGATTGGATCATAAGCTTTCGCTGATTTGAATATGTCTTCTATATATTAGTCCTTGTTTCTATGTATAACTTTTCTGAATTAAAAGTTGTACAATTCCAAACCGTGCTCATGTGTACTAATGATATTTAAAATACATATACATATATATAAAATCCATATACATATATATAAAACCTCTATTTTCCTGCAGAGCCTCATCTGTGAGGCTATTTAGAGCGTGATAGGGCCGAACGGAGCCTATTGCTAGATTCGGCTTCAAATTGAAAAGCTCTCCATCGAGGCTTTGATTGATTGTGAAAAAACGTAATATAAAACTACCCGCTAGATATCTATACTGAAAAATGATAGAGAACCCTAATAATGATTATAATAGTGGCTGCAAGCGTGATTGCTGATCGGGAGGTCCTGGATTCGAATCCCGGGTCGGAGACTATTTGATTTTGGTAACTTAGATTTTCTACTAGATTGGTAGTGGTTCGGTGTCTAGATCTGTCTGGCATGTGGAAATATACTTCTTACCTATTCCATGGTGAGACGTAAACGTAACTGGTGAAACGTGGGAGTATACTACACCCTTCTGCCTACATCTATGGGTATTACATTCGCGATGTTACGTTTAGTAGGCTAATGTATGTAAAGTTAACATGCGAAAGCGTCATCGAAATCAGGTATCTTCTAACGTAAATACATAGTTATCAGTGAGAGTTATTTGAATTCTTCCACTGGGATTTGTAATTCATTTTATCTTTACTAATTTTTGTTTCAAAAGCAAGTGTTATTCTTACTTCAATCTTTTGTATATAAAATGTAATGTCTAAGCAATGTACTGACTATATGACATCAGAGTTTTAATTTATCAATCTCACTGCTGGGACACACATCTGGGAGCAATCGCACACCATAAAGGTGAGGTTTTGAAATAGGTATATGCAAAATAAAAATATAGCCACTCTCTTCATCTAGTACCTAATAGACATATTTTAACGTAGTTATACCACAATTGGATTGTCTGAAGTATCAATATCACGTGAATATACAACCTTCAGACTTCATAACACTTCTATTATAACTTTAATGATGTGACTTATTCAAAATTTTCAGTAACGTAATGATCTCGAATAACAGACATCTTTAAACATACATATATTACTGTGTCTATATTTCGTTATTACATTATCTGAAAAAAAAGAAAAAAGCCTAAAGAGAATATCAAAATAGGGATGCGAAAGTAATAATGTCGATATTATTTTTTTTGCTTCACGTTGTCTACTTGATTTCGTAAATTCGTAACATTATATCAAAGTAAGTTGTTTTTTTTCAGATAGACCTTTAAGATTGGTATTTGAATGAAATTATAATAATGTCCTTGATATCTATGTAGGCTTTAGTTGTATTTTTAAATATGAACGGAATAATCGGCAGCAACTGATTAAAAACTTTGGCTCAAAACGTATTCTCAAGTCACATTTCAATTATACAAGTGTAAACAGCGTGGCAGACTATGGCCTTAACCCTCTCAATAGAAGTCTCTCAGTGGAATTGTAATGGGTTGAAAAAAAAAAGTGTAAACGAACCGTTAATACAATGGTTCTAAGTAATAACAATGATAAGAATATTTGGAACATCTAATACGACCGGGTCTCAAGATAGGTAGAGCCTAAAATAACGGCTGATAAATATGTATCTATATGCTACAGACAAATAATTGCTTATATACACAATTTTACATCAAGACATAAACATTCAGTCTCGATAGGAATGGAATTCGACGTTCAAATCTGTTTGTTGGTTTGTGTTCATAAACTTTTAAATGGATTTTTAATTTATTTTTTTCGAACATTTGAAGTAGGTACGGTTTTGTGGGCTTATTAGTAAAGTAAGTAAAGTCTTGTTAGTATTTAGTAAAACCAGATAAGGATAGTCGAAGGCTGCGTCTAGTGACTTGCTTTAAGAATTGCTTTAGGACAGCCAACAATCGCATGGACACGATAAAGTTAAAAACACACAATCGTAAAATAAAAACACAACGTTTACTTTTAATTTTCATAAATATTTTCAGCCCTATAGAGATTACTTGGTACCCATCCAGTATACTGTTTGCTCACCAATTAAGGGCGTATAAACAGACAAGCAAAAATGTAAATTATAGGACACACTGCGACCTTGGAGGGTGTAATTGGATATTTTTGTGCTGGCTGTTCCTTCTGTGAGCCGAGACACACGCGGCTTGTTCTTTCAATAAATGTTTAATATTATGTTTAACAAACACAAAATTGAATCAGTGTGTCAGTAAGAATACTCGCATAATGAGATATGTATATTCAGTTGCGTACAATTAAATGGGTCACTTTACAATATTGATTAATAACAAACAACTTAGGCAATAACACTATGAGATTCCTATTATCGTCATTAAAGTTAAGGATTTCTTAAGAAGTTAATGGGCTATAGCTATATTAAAAAACGTGTAAAAAGAGAATTGTTTAAGAGTGTTTGAAGAGGTGTGGAAAGCTTAACAAAATTTTAACCAAACCCCGAGCAAGGTATCGTGATGAACCTTAAAGAAGCCGTCAATGCGACTTTAATACATACATATTATATAATATTGCTCCGTGCCCTATGCATGCCCGTTAGGGACTTGGCGTGAATATACGTATGTATGATATAATATTTATTACTGAAATAACTCGCTTTACCGTATACATTGTTTCCTGTGTTTCATTTTAAGATCTTAAGCAACGTATGGATTTCTTTGTAGTGGTGTGTATTCGTAGTTGATGTTTACGAAGATATTTTATAATTTCTGTTCTTTCAATTTTCTAGCGAGCCACGCCATCTATAGCAGAAAACATATTATTAGCGATTAACACTTTTCGTCTACTACGAGTATATTTTAAATATATTTACAAACATTACATAATAAAAAAGTAACATCGCTTAAGCATCAGCCGTAATCTCCGAAGGATTATGCCGAAGATTGTAGTATGTTCCGGTTTTTTTGTTAACTATATCAGGTTCCATCATAATCATATTGGAAATAAAACCATAGGTACGAGTTAAAAGGATACAAACTGGTCACATAATTGTTTCCAGCGAAGTGGCAACACCTGATATTCTACTAATTAGCTCCGTCGCATTTTTTATAACTCCAGCTTCCTTCTCTCCAATTAGGGTGATATTACACCTGATTTTAAACTATCTTCGTTTAGTTTCCGACCTAAATAGTTTTTCTACAATAATTATCATCCCCTTTTCACTGTTTTAAGTGTCAATACTCGTATAAGAAGGCAGACTTTTCAGAGATCAATCTCTCACAGATTTCAATAAAAACTTTACACCCTTGAAAGAGTACATGAGATATAGAGTCCCTTACCCGTTTATAATAACAGTAAGATCGTTAATAGTTTTTGTGTAAGTCTACATTTTTTTTTTAAATCCATCAACCTAACTTATGTAACCAGGCAGCTGGGGTCATTTCGAGAAATAAAGTTTCCGCGCGGACTTTATTTTATTTCCGATTAATTTTTCTTGACTTCGAAATATTCGGTAAGTGTGTAAGCGTGTTAAGACCTTTCCTTTGAAGCGGAGGAAATAGATTCTTCGCTCCTTTTTAGGGTCAAAGGGGATCGGGTGACATTGATTTTTTAGTGGGAAATTGTTCTGTGAACCGATAAATATATTCCTAGCTATTATCCTGCGCCTTTTTGAATATTTATTTCTGCTATCAAGGGAAAGGTATTAATAATATAGCAATAAATAGTAACTTTCAATATACAAAGCGAATTCCATGACGCTGTTTTCTGGATCAAAAGAAACCAAAAAGTGCTAGATTTTCGTTTTTGCACGGTCTATCATAGCCATTAGGGATTTCGTTTCTTGTACAATACCCTTAACATATTCTTTGCATATATCTTCGAGTTAACTTTACGAACTAATAGCAAATCATGTTCTAGCAAGGGATAACTGATTGCTATGAACATCTGCAACAATTATTGGGTTTTTCTAATTTAAAATTTCTAGTAGTACCTCCAAGCCTAAGATTTGTGCTGAATATATGGCAATAGACTAACCCTTCATTCTATAGTGGGGCCTATTAGTAGAACTGAACAGGTGGATCGTGGGAATATACCACACTCCTCTGCTTACACCTTCGGGGAATAGAGGCGTGAAATGCCTTTCAAAAATTCTTGATGCTAAATAGACAAGCAATAATTATGGTCGTGTATTATGTACATATAGTTAGTACTGTATAGTTAGGTGTAGTATATATAGTTATTGTGTCTCTGCTCAGTCCCCAAAAAAGAGTTAATACATCCCTCTGTAGGCAATATAAGGGTCGATAATGATGACCAACTGCAATATGTCCAGATTTCAAATATAACATCTATCCATGCTTATTTTCGTGATCATACATTTTCTAATATTATTGAAACAATAGACAGTACAAAACGAAATTATATTCCAAGAATTCTACCACAAGACGTCCAAATTGCATACACCTCACTCCTGCGTAGCGGTTTCGAATCGTTCCAAACGTGAACACGACACATACGGAAAACTCCTCGCAATATTTGAAAATTCCCTTGATATCTTCCCAGTCGTGTCAGCTACAGGATACAAAATTCTGCGTGGAAATCAGAAATTCAGCTCATAATGTTCGATCATTGTGATTTTTCGATGAGTATGCATTTATGTGGGATTTCGGAGACGTTCGCGTGAGGAATGGTAGCACGGGAAAGAGTTACTTCATAACAGTAAACTCCTTTTAGTGTCGTAGATAAAGCATTTTGGCTGTATTTGAATTTGGTTTTGATAATATTGCATAGTATCAGGAAACTGTAACGGCTTTGTATTCTTGTTATTACTCAAACTCCTATTTAGGTTTCGAAAAACCTTGGACACGAACGTATCTGGTTTAATTAATTCTTTCCAAAAGTTTATTTTTGCCTTACATAAAGCTGATTTCTTATCCGTAATCGTACCAGTCGGATTACGAGGGTGTTGTGACAGAAGGAAGGATGTGGTCATAGCTGTTTGGATTTGTTATCAAAGCAATGCAGCCTTGTTTCCAAAACATACTGCAATCTACAAACCATGCGTGTACCAGAGTTATCATCATTCAACCGTCTGTTCTTTCATCTTTGTATGTAAATTTACTATAACATTTGGTAATACTAGTCTACTACTAAACCGAAGAACCCGATGAACTTGTATCTTGCTAATTATCGACTGGTTCAATGATCTCCGAAAATCGTATTTGATGGCATAATTAAAAGTATGCCCGTACATCTCATTACAGCCCAGCAATCATGGAAGGGTTAACCCGAATTAAACACACAAAGAGTGCTTGAACTTTTTAAATCATACATTACCCTTGCTGCTGGGAGTTTTTTATTAGAAAACTTTATTGTGTTAACAAACTCACTCACCTTTGTTACGCATCGACAAAGTTTTGTTCTGTTACGAGTATGTTAATTCGCGATCTATATAGGGTTAACTAATTTAATTTTTACTGATTTCTCTACACCGGTTTCTTCTGTCGATTACTTTTCATTTAGTAAATATTCAAATCGATTTAAATGATTCGCGCGTTTCGTGATCATTTTTATGATATCTAAGTGAAATCTTCATAGAAAGAATTCTTCATTGAAGAAATATATATCCCACGGCAATCCGTTTAATACACTGACCATCATATCGGTCTGTAATTGAGAGAGTCACGGGTTCGATTACCGGCTTATAAATATTAGAATGTCATGTGAGACTTCTGATCGGGGACTAGAAGTCAAATCACAAGTATTTTCTGTAGCTATTATTAATGTTACTGATGAAACGTCGGAGTGTACTACAATCCTTTGCCTGTAATGTGTTAGCAGGCTCGATGTAGTATTGAAAGGCGTATCGATGGTTTGACGTCTTTATTATAACTACTCAATACACAGCTTACCCTAACTTATATTATAAGGTGTCTTACACACACTACATGCCTATCGCCTCGGGAATTATGTACAGGTGTATATATTTCATGGGAATGTATGACAGAGGGTACCCCATAGATTTAAGTATTTTTCAGTATGTATGGTATAAGGTAATACGAGTAAAGGGCCAGGAGTGTGAGGCGTCATTATGATTCTGACCCCATACGGATCTGAACGTGATCAAAATGCCTTAATATAATTGGTTAAAGCGCTTTGTATGGGGAAATCACATGTATATGTCACATAATACTAGTATACCAGCGTTGACTTGTGCACAGTACTTGCGTTTGAAATCATTCGTTTACTTTCCCTTTTTGAAACAAATAGAAAAAAAACATATATTTATTAATAAGTATAATAGTTCATTAATAATAGAAAGCCCTTATAATTAGAGTTTTTTCTTCTATTGATTTAGATGTTTGCAGTAAATTTTGTTCTTGACCAAGGTTGAATAGAAAAAGTTGCCAATAGTCATTGAGCTAGCACATAGTATAAGGCAAAGGGGTATATGTAAATAAATTAATAGAGAAATAACAGAAAAATGTACGATGTTTGCGAATTAAAATATAAATTTATCACATAAATCATACGTCGTTGTTTTGAGGAGCAAATAAGAATTTGTTAAACTTATAATAATTTGTGTATCGACGCACACATATGGCATTTTGAATACATCGATATGTGCGAGTAGAAGCCCTTCTTCTTAGTAGCAGAATTAACAGTACAGCAACAGTACTTCAACATACTTAAACTGTTCTTATTAATCCACCTAACTTATTCTTTTTCATAATAGTAATATCACATTTCCACGTGGGAGTGTATTAAGCTCCTCTGTCTGCCCCTTCGAGGATTGCAGGCGCAATATTATGTTAATATCAAGTCAGAAGTTATATACATCGTTTCAATTAACATAAAAGCAGCAATCTTTTTTTGAGTGACGCCCCGGTTTTCTTTTATAAAAACATGATTGAATTTAGCTAAGCCTTGAGGATAATATGTGAACGAAGCATTTTTTTAGATTTGTATTTTGCCAAGTTCCAGTGGAAAAATTCCAGCGTCTTCTCATTTTCTTTCACTCGATTTAACGTGGATGTCTCCAGCAATTCGCGTTTTACTTTCAAAAACTTGTCACATAAACCGATCTCCTAAACATTCCCGCGAATATATTCCATATTCAACCTTTTAAAAACTATAGCAATAAAAAAGAAATATATCTGGAAAGTTCGGCAGTAAATGTGCAAGACGGTAATTGGTCGAATTTATGTAGCGTTCGGGTGTCTTCGGAAGTCGTCGGCCGAAGACGGAAATTGTGATTTGAAACTTTGTTGGACGGTTTCGGAAATTTATGGTTGAACCAACTGAGTGTGGCATGGGACTTATTGAATAATTGATGCTGTAAAAGTTGAAGACGTAGCAGATTTCTTTTTTTTCAAACTTTAATTACAACGGATACTAATACGTTAGGTAAACTGAATAGGTAAGGTAAGGAATAGGTATAGGTAAATGGGAAACTTAGGTAAAAATTGGTATAATATGTATCTGGTAGAGTACGCCTGTCGATTTTAGGATATAAGATGTTTAATTATAATGTAATTATATTATATTGCTTACCAATAGTTCTCGATACATTCGTTGTAACGGTTAGTTTAATATGTATTAGAGAAAATTTTAAAATTAAAATATCACGACCGTAAAAATCCCTTCTATGATACATACCCTTTCAACTTCCGGAAGTATACGTGAACCGAATATCGTAGTTTGAATTGTTGGTCGGCTTCGGTATTTATTATTTCACCTTCTTACTACGGCATGAGATTAATTGGGTTGTGCCTGGACTTAGAATGCTAATGTATGTTATAGACAATATATGTATATTGCGTTAATAGAACCATATACATACTCGTAACAAAAGAATTGTACATAATATTTATAAAACAATCTTATTGAAGAGGTTTAACTTTTGTATGCGGTGATTGGGTACTTTTGAAAAGTTTCGGGTGTTATCTGAAATCGTTAATCAATAATTAGCTAGGAATTACAACATCATGAGGGAAACGAAAACATCGTAAGGAAATCTGCCCATCTGAGAGTTCATAAATTTTTTTCTCTAAGGCGTGTGAAGTCTGCCAACCCGCACTTGGCCCTCGTAGCTGCTTTAACCCTCTCATTCCAAGAGGACATTTTTGTTCAACAGTGGAACTAAGAAATAAGTAAGAAAAAAACACATTAAAAACAAT
>DWDT01004031.1:0-11647 GCA_018245595.1 Microceris scylla | reverse complement strand
AGGAGTGTAGTACACTCCCACGTTTCACCAGTTACGTTTAAGTCCCATGGAATAGGTGGTGAGCCTATTGCCATGCACCGGGCACATTTCCAATAAATTTGAATAATAATAATTATAATTTAATTTTAATAGACTTTATAAAGCTATTATTTGAATTAAAACTTTGATGGGAAACATAATGGAACGTGATGTTTCGATGGTGATTCGACAAGAGAGCTGAAGCCATGAAAGCCCCTTGACTCAGCGTTTTATAGGTCTGCGTCCAAAACAGCTATATATCACTTTGAAGCCGACACTGACATTTATTAAAAGTCCTCGCCCCTTGATCACTTGGTTGAAACACACGACATATAATAACATTTTTTCTAATGATTTTGATAGAAAAAATATAATTGTCATTATTTTTAAAATTATCATTTTTATCAATTCTTTCCTCGTTCCACTGTTGGCTAGTTTTCTCTCAAAATGAGACAGGTTAATACAGCCAAAGTGTACAACTGCGGATTAAAGATATTTGTTATAATACAACCTAAATATGCAATTTTTATGCAATTTACAACCTAAATATGCAATTTTCAGTTTTTGACTGCCTCGTTGGTCGAGTGGTTGCAAGCGTGGCTACCGATCGGGAGCGCCTGGGTGCAAATCCCGGGTCGGGTGGTATTGGATTTTTCTAATTTAGAATTTCTAGTAGTAACGTGAAGTCTGGATCTGTGCCCGGTGTAGGGTAATAGTCTCATCACCTATTCCATGGGACTTAAACGTAGTTACGTTTAAGTTTCACCAGTTGGTGAAACGTGGGAGTGTACTATACCTCTGCCTACCCCTTCGGGGATTACGAGCGTGATGTTGCGTTTTTTTTTATTTTTGAGTTTTTTATACTAATATAGTATGCAAGGATTTTGTTGTCAAGGGTTGTCGATAAAAAGTATTATACAACATATACAAATGGAAAAATTTTATATCCCAATAAAACAAATTTAAACACTTGATGACTCTTACTGTCAGTTGGATATACGAGTATGCAGACTAGATTTTATTGAAGCGCTCACAGCTCGTTGAAACATTTAAAAAACCATTGAAAAACTCAATGATCCTCAAAATCAGACGTGTGTAAACTATCACTTTCATTGGAGTGCTCGCAACACTGCCATCAGCCATCAACTCCGTAGTTGTAGATTGTGAGCGATGTGTAAAGTTAGGTTAGATTCAATTAGGTTAGCCTGTTACCAATTTTATAAATATTTATTTTAATTTATTTCATTAACTAAAAATGTTTAAACCTAGTCGCAGATACTGAACACGGCTTAAAAACAATTGACAATCGGGTTGACCATTATGCCATGCCATACTGGAGTAATCTTGCGGTGTACGTATGTCCCAAACATTCTTCAGGTGCGGGACAGACATGTTCTTAGAAATCCACCTGCTCACAGTTTCAAGTGTTGGGAGTGATTACATATGTGTATGTTTTTTAAAGCGACCTAGTCACTTTACCTTTTATAAATTGAGAGGGGACTTACGGCCCGACGCCACAGGACACTGGCAAAAAGCCAACCGACTGCTTCTGGAACAGCACTGGACACTGTGTTGGACTGGACTGGATTAAATGGAACTGTAATAGATTGAATTAGACTTTTGACTGTGTAAACAAAGTAAAAACACGTTGCGAAAAGAACAATTATTAGCAACCACTGGTAACATTTACTTTTAGCCTGGTGGTGAAGAATTTAGCCTCCTACTTTGAGAGTCCTGTGTTCAAGGCCTGGCACTTATTTCTAAATCAATATCACTAAATATGCAGTAAAAGTCAAGGAAAACGTTGTTGCAAAACCTGGACACTTCAGATTTCTCCATAATATACACGAGGGCCTGTGAAATCTGTCAAACTACACTGACCAACATGGCAGGTTACAGTCTTAATACTCCTCATTCGGAAGATACATATGTCTCCGGTAACGGAGCTTTGAAAAGGTTCCGAGGAAGGAGGAAGAATATTCGCTGATATAAAAAATGTACTGCCTCAATATTGCCTTTATTTAACGTACAAATTATTGTGCAGTAATTATACGGCCGCGGCGCTAGATCTCCTTAAATTGTTGGAACTGCGTAATTGTATTCGCTCCTTAATAAGGAGTAGCGTCTTACCTCGTAAATATAAAGCACTTAATCTCATTTAATTTTGTTGTTTACAGAGACTGCCAAGTAGGCGTTCTAAACTCGCCTTGTGCTCGATATGCACGCCGCTCACCGTCGGCGAGCAGCGAGGAAAGAGAAGAGAGAAGACATGAATCATGTGTTAAATTATGACTACATCATAACAAGCATACACGACTACATCACAACTAGTCGGGCAATTCCGAAAAACGCCCGTGAGTTAAGCCGTTGTATATAGAATTGTATATCATAACAGTATTTAAGTGCATGAGTATATATAAAAACGTTCCACCAATTGTGTTATATGCCCCACAAAAGAAGTGGTGAGCCTATTGCCATACACCGGGCACAAATCTAGGCTCCGCGCTCCTACTGGGAATTTCAATTTAGAAAAACCTATCTTTGCTTGGCCTAAAGTTCTGATCCATATTTTAATTTTCTAACATAATATTTTAGGTTGCTCTAAAATTAATATTCATCATCGACGACTTTTTTATTGTTAAAGCCATAGGTTGCCATGTATGCCGAGTTGGCCTACATCACATAACCTAGAGAATATTACGGAAAGCTTTAAAATACTTAATAGAGATCGTTAAATGTATTTTAATCCCTTTCGTCATAGTATGTCAGAGAATTTTCAGAACGTTTTCAACGTTTGTGGACGTAACGTTTACTATCCAATCAACCCGCCCAACCAGTCTGCGATACAAAGCGTTTCAGGTTCGAATCCAGGGAAAGCACAAAGGATTTTATTAAATTTATTAGTCTATTATGATGATGGTTATTTGCTTACGCGGATAAGATAAGAAAAAAACGTAACATAATGCGTGTAATCTTCGCAGGGGTAGGCAGAACAGTGTAGTAGACTCCCACGTTTCAACAGTTACGTTTACGTTTTAAGCAATAGGTGATGAACCTATTGAATAGGAATAGATTATAACGATATTCGTTCATTTGGAGCTACGTGATGTTTGCGCATAATTTTTTTTAAAAACAAAAGTCCGAAACATTTTGTCGCGTACGTTGGATATACGACACGCGCTTTG
The DNA here is from genome assembly GCA_018245595.1 of Microceris scylla. Classification (NCBI taxonomy): domain Eukaryota; kingdom Metazoa; phylum Arthropoda; class Insecta; order Lepidoptera; family Hesperiidae; genus Microceris; species Microceris scylla. The sequence continues at coordinate 8,444 of DWDT01004031.1, read as the reverse complement.
CAATCTTAAATATTCGAGTGGCACAGTGCTTTTCGAACCATTACTACGCGGAAAGCCCGTATAAAAGTATTTTTAAAATTTTATTTCCGAGCAATTAGCTGGCTTTTGAAAGCGGGCTTAACTATATTTATTTCGAAAAAGTGGTAATTCATAAAGTATGTTTTCGATGTATTCAGAATGTACTCCCGAGTTTATAGCATGTTGTAAAAGTGATTTATGTTTTAAATTTTATTTCAAAAATAAAAAAAACAATACTATATTGCGTATAAAATACACAACAACATCATAACGAAAGAGACAAATGAGGAATGAATATTTTAATTATTATATTTAGTTAGCAATTAATAGAGTGGAAAGTAAATACAGCCAATTTTAAATAAAGAAAACGAACCAGAAAATATTAAGACTTTTCATTTAAAAGTTCCTTATGGGGTAGGCTGAGAACTCAGTGCCAAATATCTCTATTTTAACTGAGCTGACGTGCGTTTACAGGTACGAGTATTTCTATCGTCAGGCACAGACACCGTTTTCAGAGACTTCTGCCTACCCCACTTGTGAGTATTTGATCTATTGGGTCAAGTAAAGCGAGTCTTGGTAATATTGAAAACGTTTTTTGAAAGGTTGATTCCTATTTTCTTTTCATTATAAATGTCTTTTTTTTCTTTTTCTTTCGACGCTTTATCAATCTACTGTAGGAATATGGGACTCCTGTCACAATGAATCTCCGTAATATATATACAAATAATATATTGTTTTGTTTTGGTACAACTCAGCATATGGTAGGTGACATCAATTGAAAGTCGCGTCGGTTTTAAATCTGGGCCAGTGGCTATAAAACAATGGCCAGTCTCCGCAGCACGCTACGTGTCACGGCCATAAATCGTACCGCCTTTAGCTGCAACAAAAGTCAGCCTCAACTCACACTTACCAGACAATTTCGGCATGTTAAGCATCTGGAAATAATATGATATGGTGATTAGATGATAGAACCGACTTTGAAAATAAAAAAGATGTGACAAATTTAAGACGGTTTTTGTAATATAAGGTAGGGTAGGTATATATGTATATAAGGGGGAGATCGTATGACTTTTGCAAATATAATCAATCACGTAAAGTACATATGGCGTTACATGTATACCAAACACTGGCATAATGTCAATTTGATGATACGGCATATCATATCACATGAGTTTATTTTTATATCACTCTCAAGAAGTGTAGTGAATATTAAGACTTCAATGAAGTAATATTCAAATAACAATATTTACGTCATTCTATTTTACCTAGCTGTTATTAATTTTATGTCATTGCAATCAAGTAACATACAAAATATGAAAGTAATGACGTATTTAAATAATTGATAATAATTCCTAACACATTTTCATTTTTTATCGTCTTATCGTTAAATAGTGGTATGTTTGAGCTAACGCTTTGCACCTGTTTACCAGTGTGTTTTATTATAATTAAAAATTGTATGGAAACAAATCATTATATAATTTTAGGTACGGTTTCATATTAATCTTGCTGAGAAATAAGCAACGGAAACCCACCAGTGAAACCAGTGAAAGTTGAAAGATTCTAGTGTCTGTAGTATTAGATGGTAGAGACCTTTAGTCAATGGTTGAAGTTTATGGTTATGTCTGAAGTCATCATTACTCCACTTGTTCTTCTACCCCTAAAAAAATATTTGTCTTGTTGTGTTTGATTTGAAGGGTTATGATAGACAGGCTAAGCAGATGACAGGCTATATAAATGGCACATAGAGTTATGATGGCAGCATCTAAGCTAGGATTTTTGGAGGAATTTTAACTTTAACATAATATATCATGATTTTGGATTAGTTTCAAAATTCTGCACTCGTTTCTAGGCACGTTTATATAACACGCAATCCAAGAATAGCTAGTGTGAGCTTTGATGCGGGCAGCATTAATATTATTGTAGTCGCATTTTGCCTTCCTAAACCTGACAGAGTACGTTGCTGGACAGGATTTTCGGTTTACAATTTAGTCAGTCCCTAAGCTTGTTCCACTCCATCATAGCAATATGGACCCGTGGAAATATAGCTATGTGGACTTTTTTAGTCGAAATTGTTTGATCCGCTGTTGAAAATTCCAACAAGATTACCCAACTACTCCCTAACAGAATCCACATATATCTACCAACGATAACATCAAAGACCCGTTTGTATGCCCTACGAAGGATTCAAACTCTCATAAAAGTTCTCCACTATCAGTCACCCATTTAAGTTTTGACCGCGCTGGGGACGATTAACTTTACAAATCGCCGGCGATCCGCATTCGTGTCAAGGATAAACGCGCTTTGGGTATTAAATTAAGGAAACAAAGAAGTTAAAGGTCGTTTACGATGTTTTTGAGTTTGTTGGCAGAAGAGACTTCATCTTTAGTTTGCGGCCAATTGGCATTCTGTAGAAAAATATGGTTGTCGGGTCCGCAGCCAAATTATTCGTGACCTTGCCAGGTACAGCTTTATACATTTCTAATGTATCAATACATAAGAACAAATTTATTTAGTTAAAAAACAGTTTATTATTAGGAAACTTGTCCTTTTTTCAGTTTGGAACAATTTTTTTAATCTAATCAATACAGGAAATAATAAATCAAAGGCATCAGCACACACTTGAAGAAAAACCGTGTCCAGAAGAAAGCTGAGTCTAAGACAAGTCCAGCTAGAGTTTCAGGATTCTTACAACAAAGCAATAGCATATCGCAATCAAAAACGACAAACCAACCATTTACCAAAAAATCGTAATATTGTTCCATAACATTTCGAAGGAACAAAAGATAATTCTAAATTAAAACAACTTTTATCCTAAGATTGTTAAGTTTACTCAGCACTCTTTTTTTACTGTGTTCGTAACTATTATTTACAAGCAAATTCTAGGCTTAGATTTATTGTAGAAAATATTTCAGTGTTGAAAAATGTTTAAAGCTCACACTAAGCAATACATACTATCTTATTCATTTCATTCAGATAATTAGAAACTGACAGCAAAGCTAACAACAAATATGTATACATATTTCAAAAGCTCGTTTGATATTTCATTCCCACAGAAGCCGAAAGCTAAAGAAATACAGAATCCCGCTATAACATTTAGTTGAGTTTATTTTAAGCCATGTGTAGGTAGTGGAATTATTAACGGCTTGCTAGATAATTGTACATCGAACGGCACTAGCGCTAATGTAATCGAAGCCGACTGAAACTGGTTCAACTCTTAACGGCGTGGATTAGCGTCGGGCGGCAGACCGCGGGCCTCACTACTCCCGTATTACACAGCAATTTAAGTGCCAACCGCCGGCTAAAGCTTTGACGTGATATATTTATTTGGCCTTATTTCATTACTTACTTCGTTTAGTAGTTACTTTACTTAGTGGTTACTTTACTTGGTAGTTACTTTACTTGGTAGTTACTTTACTTGGTAGTTACTTTACATGGTAGTTACTTTACCTGATAGTTACCTTATTTGGTAGTTACTTTACTTGGTAGTTACTTTACTTCGTAGTTACTTAGTAGTTAATTTACTCACAACTTTTGAAATTTGACATATATATATCATAATTATGGTGTTCTATTCTAGTTTTCGATTCCATCGATCTATGAAAGTTACATGGTTTAGGAATTTAAGTGGTATTTTCATTATGGTTTTTAATTCCACCTGACTATGATGATTGCGTCTTTTGAGAATTTACTTGGTTTAATAATAGTTTAAAAAACTAAGTGAACTGCTATTTCGATCGCTGTTTGGCAATCTGGTTATAGTATTTAGTGTGTACGCTATATTTTTACAATATTATATTACTATGCATGGTTTTTAATTTGACATTTCATAAAATTTTCACTGTAGTAAAATATACAAAAAATATTATATTAAATTGGTTCTGGTCCTTATAATTTAAACTTAATATAAATGCAACGTATTAGTTTACAACTCAAGCTGTATAGCTTGAGTTAGTTGCTACACATAGTTGGATTGTGAGATGGCGGGCGCCGCACCACCCCCGTTAGACAGCGATTTGTTAGCCCACCGTACCGCGGGAGAGTCTTTAATCTCGAACCGCTCCCGAAAGGCTTCAAATAATACTAATATTTTTTAACCCAAGCTATTATATGTAATAACTAGGATTGTGTATTTTTCTGGAGCGTAGACCACGCCTTGACAAACGCAGCGTTGCATGCCCTCTGGTTAGGTTAGGTTAGGCTAGGTTAGGTTAGACTGGGCTAGATCGGGTAAGGTTAGGTTAGGTTACGATCACGCGTTAGGAAACATTGACTTCAATAGTCATGCATGCTCGTTTATTAAAGGGACTGTGTCGTAATCTTCTTTACCATCATTTAATCCAGAAAATATCAGATTTATTCGAGGTCTTCTAACTGTCCACATATTCAATCTCATTCTTGAGTTCGTCTTCCGATCCGATGCGCTTTGACTTTTATAGCTCGCAATAAACTTACTTAACACGGTCTCCGATTTAGATTGTACTGAGAACACTTCGCAGAGTTCATTCTACGCGTCTTTAATGAATGCCTTTTCTTTGTTATCATATCTGAAGGATTTATTTTTACACATATTCAGATAATATAGAAATTCAAGGACATACCTACTTAAAATTTAATTGTTACACAACATCCATAGCCTAGCAATTTGTCCTCTCAAGAATATTGAAAATAATTAAAAGAACAATTATATTTACCGATCATTAGTTACAAGTCATGGTATATTAAAATCGGATATGTCGGAAAAGATTAAAAAATATTGTCCATTCTCAGTAAACTGTTAAATAAACGAGCACGTGAGACCTCAGTGCACGGTAAATTATAAATATTCCTTTGTATTACTCTTTATTGTTTCGAATTGTTGATGAAGACAAATATAGGCTCCGCTAGCATTGTTATCCACTCCGTGTAAACAAACTCTTGCTAAGAGTACCTTTACGGTGGCCCAGGTTACCGGTCCACTACAGACTGTGCAGTTTTATTTTGTTTAGCACGGAAAATGATTCTGTCAAATTGGTTCGTTTCATCTCACGCCCTCAATTATGTTTAATACGTATTATGTAATTTATGAGATATAAGTTTTTGAATAAATATAAACATTATTGCGTATTAAAAAAAATATATGAAGGACTTGGACGAACTTTTACAGTCGAATTATTTTACCTAGTATATTATAGTATATAAATATAATGTTTTAGGAATATCATAAAATATTTCTATTGCGACCAGTACTAAACTTTCTTTATACCAAAAAAAGCAACCTATATATGACTGGAATGTCAATGTTGCTCGAAATTTCTATAGAGATATTATACATATATAGAGATGAGAAGACATACGGCTGCCTGTAAGCAGCAACGTCCGACGGCTTAGAAAGAGAGAAACGACCGCGTTAACTACCGCTCTCTATTTCATTACTAACGCAAATTACGCTAGCGCTGCCTGTGTGTGCAAAAGTAGAAAGAGACATATAGATAAGCTCAATGAGCTTTCTCATACTCAATAAGCTCATTTGCTTTCTCTCTTTTTTCGATGGACACATTTTGAGCTGGATCCCCTAATCTACGTAAAATATATTTATGGCAATTTCTATAAAACAGCATTAAGACACTTTGTAGTTTCTATTCCTTATTCACTTATCTGTTTCCGTACTTTAGGGAACATTCGTTTTCACACAGTAATTTCCATGTTTTATATCCATTCTTAATTCATATTTTCGAATTCGTTTTACAACTTACAATATTACAGTCAGCACAAAACATGTATCCGCTTGTACCAAACACACACCTCCGGGCTGTTATAGTATCAGACAGGTGTCGGCAATAACAAATGGAAAGTATTTCTCGTTTATGTACAACATCAATAACAACCTCCTCTCAACCAACAGTCCATTTTTTTATTTCACCGTTATTTATTCTCACACTCAGTCGTACACCCGTCAGTTTTAAAGTCCGAATATTGTGTTCTGTCCGACAAATATATTTCGGGGATTACTTACTTATGAAGCGTGGTTACATTTAAATGTAAATCAGCGCACGTGTATAAGAGAGTGTCGAAAATAGAAGAAGCTCGTTAGGTTTGTAAGGATATTTGGCATTCGGTACTTAGGTGTATTAAGAATCTGACGTAATAGATAAATATCTATAATAACACTAAGAAAAGGAGACTTCTAAACCTTGTACTTTATAATCGGTATACAATTAATAAGGCAACTTTTTATCTGTCTCTTTGTGTTCAATATGTGTGGGCACTAAGACTTTGCCTGCCACCTACACCCCTGTATAACACTTTTTCCTTACGGAATGATTTTTACTATTCAACGGCTATCGCAAGCTGCTTTAAACAATTCCTTACCAGTGAAAATTATGATATTCGATGAGGTGGCCCGCGTTGCTGTTAGAATTTTGCTTTAGTTAGATTGCTAGTAAAACAAATGCTGGTAACACACAATTTAAAATCGAAAGTAATATTACAAGTATTAAAAAAGTACTTATGCACGAACTGTAACGAATGTATTTATATATTTTAGTTGGTATACATTTAATTAACTTTATACCTATCAATTAATTATGACGTAGCAATAGACACATGCAAGATACATTATAAATTTAATAACTGTGGTTAAATATGACCCAGAAAGCATTAATTCTGGCTGTAAATAAGATTAATTATTATTGAAATATTTTATTTTGCGCACACAAAATTAATTATATTAATTAAATACACGTCCAGCCATTGAACAATTAATTATTGGAACAACATCGCCATCTGCAGTGTTTATTGATTCGATTTTGTGTTTTTATACCAATAAAGTGAGACATTTTAATTGTTAATGGAATACAAATGTCTTGTTTATGCCAAGCGCTTAAATACTTTTCGAATATGTTTTACCATATCCTTATTATCAGCGTCATCGACCGTTCTCTCTAACCATTGTTGGACACGGATCATCTTTTCGAATAAAAAGAGTCCAATTTAATACAAGTCAAAGTCATAGCTTGCTAAATTGACAAAGTGCGATTTCAGTGACATAATACACATTATACATATAAATGTATGTACATATAACGTAATGACGTAACTTCACGCCGGTAATCACTGAACGCGTAGGTAGAGAGTAGACACTCTTGGATTTCACCAGTTACGTTATATGTACGTCCTATCATGGAATAGTTGGGGTGTATATTGCCACAACGGGCACAAATCTAGACATCGAGCTACTACTAGGAATTTCAAATTGAAAAACTCCGATGTTTCCCGACCCGGAGATCAAATTCCGACTCTCGTAATCAGCAGCCGCGCCTGCAACCACTTTATCTTTAAGTAAATCTACACATACGTAAATAAGTGCAGATATACTTAAATATTAGTTCCTCTCTATTCACATTAATACTAAAGATGATGTTACAGATAATACATCATCTAACAGTTATATCATTTTTCAGCTTTTGACTGCCTCCTTGGTCGAGTGGTTGCAAACGCGAGTGCCGATCGGGAGGTCCTGGATTCGAACCCCAGGCCGTGAACTATTGAAATTGTTTAGTTTAGAATTTCTAGCAGTGGCTCCAAGACCGGATCTGTGCCCGGTGTATGGTAATAGGCTCACTACCCATTCCATGGGACGTAAACGTAACTGGTGAAACGTGAGAGTGTACTAAACTCCTCTGCCTGCCTCTACGGGGATTACAGGCATGATGTTACGTTTTTCAAATAAAGTTATAAGATAAACAGGACAGATAGATAAGTTACACTTAAAAAATATCACGAATATATTATTCTTAATATTTTCGATGGTTCAACCAATTATGTGCTTGGAGAAAAAATATTTATAAATCTCAGATTCGCTTAAATGAAATATTCCTGTTCACGAGGGCAACTTTTTTGCTCGAAAAGCTCGTATTGCGCGTCAAATATTTCTATCAAATGTTAATAATTCAATTCTTGCTTATTTCGTTAAGAAGCCAGATTACCGAGAAAAAAATACTCCGTGCCTACAGATTATATTATGAAAAAGAGACGGAATTGATTTCAAAGGCTCGCTTTGAACATTTCCTGTCATTATACTTTATACTCGGTATATTATATATATATTTAATATTTTTTCCTTGTAGCGATGTTAATGATAATTTGCAGCCATAGCAAGAAAAACGTGTTGACATATTGCAAATTTTAATTGTCAGCTTCGTGACAAGGGTTGTTTTATATCTAATTTGCTGGATTTGAATCCCCACGTCATTTCATTATTATATTATGTTCATTTTTTAACGTGCGGATAAATTTCGGAAGTTACTCATTTAATTAGACTTGAGTAATTTACTATTTTTAAGAAGAAAATAAGTTACATACATTTAATGTAAACGTAACTTCACGCCTGTAATCCCCGAAGAGGTAGGCAGAGGAATGCGGAACACTCCCACGTTTCACCAGTTACG
>DWDT01004030.1:0-11647 GCA_018245595.1 Microceris scylla | reverse complement strand
TTGGCCAGCGTGGCAGACTATGGCCTTAACCCTCTTAATATGAGAGGAGACCCGTATTCCAACAGTGGAATTGTAAGGGGTTGAAAAAAAAAAATAACATTATAGAAATTTCGAGAAAGAAAACAGCGAAGAGGGAAGTCGATTTTCATACCACTATTTATCAAGGCTATCACTGTTAAGTATAATCTTACACGTTGCAAAATACTACATGTCGTTTCTGTACATTAATTGATCTGTGACGACAACCAATTTAATTTTCGAAGGACAGTCCATTGAGCGAAATCCAAAACATATTGGACGTGATACAGAAAAATAGCTTTGATGTAATTCAAACCCTCTATGTTTTTGAAAAACAATATTAGCTTCGTTTTGTTTGACGAGCATTCTTTTTTATTGTCGGACGTCCTTTGTGGACTTTGTAGCGACGGACCGTGGATGTGTAGGTTATTTTAAAATTGGAGATGGAAAAAATATTTTGATAGAGAAAACTACATGTATGGTAATTAGTAGCAAAGCATTGTGTGTTAATTATGTAGTTAAGTTATTATTATGTCAGTTATACACTATTGATATATTTCCTGTTTTTACCGCCTCGTTGGTTGAGGTTGCCAGCTCGACTACTGATTGCAAAATCCTGGGTTCGATCCCCGGGTAATGTTATATCCCGGGTTCTGTTTGATTTTTTAATCTTGAAATTTCTAGTAATGGTTTGATGTCTCGATCTGTACTCGTTACATGGAAATAGTCTCACCACCTATTCCATAATAGGACGTGAACGTAATTGGTGAAATGTTGGAGTGTACATTTATCTGTCTACCTTTTCAAGGATTACAGGCGGGCATTAGAAATTTAATTGTTACAGGTCCATTAAAGATTTGCTTTGGAATATTGCATATGCAAGATATATCGTGTACAGCAATATGTATTTTACTGGCAATTTTATTGATAAACTAAACTGCGTGATTTCAATATAAAATCGACGATGTTCTCGCATTTAGTGCGTTTGCATATTTTGCATTATCGCAATTATTCCTATGATACACGAAAAAACGAATTACATTAATATTGTAAGAGAAGTCGTATTTATATTTCCAAGGTACGAAAGCAAAATTGAAAACATTGAGAATTATAGGTATCTTGAAATACGCGAGGAATAATTACGTAAATGTGTATCGCGGATCAAAAGCGAGTCTGATTAGAAATTACACTCACTCGAGAGAGATAGAGAGAGACAATGAGAATTATTAAATTTTAATAGGCGTGATATCAAAGTGTCATTTTGGAGACGCGTCGACGCGTGACCGAGTCAAAGGGAAAGCTCTCTTTGACCCTTGAACGCGTCATTTTATTTTTGAATTCCTGCCCATTTGTAATGAGCCCGATGCGATAATTGCTTAAAATCCCCATTTAATTGCTTTTTGATTTGTATTCTTAAGATATGACTCGCTGCAAAAATGTTGAGCTTGAAAAAAAAATTATCTTTCTAAGTGGATATTTATGGGTATACGTTATATGTAGTATGTAATATATGTGTCAATTTAATCTATTCCCGATTAGTATTTTTGACTACTTGTAATGATTTATTTTTAAATTAGTATAATGAATTTTTGTTATTGTTAATTATTATCATTATGTAATTACCTGTGATGTTAAGAGTTTTTTTTTTTGTTTTTTTTTGGTTTTTAGATTTTTTATGTCATTATTAGATATTTATGTGTTTTTAGATATTTTATGTAAATAATTAATAGAATTAGTGTAATTGGTTAAGGCCGTGCTAATTTTTATGAATAAATAAATAAATATAAATATAAATTCTTCAGAAGACGTATTCTTTTGCGCTGGGATCGTTGGGCAAAACGAACGACTTTATGCTTCAATTGCGTCTCATTGTGTCTCTTCGCTTTTTTTTTCACTAACCACTAAATCTAGATCTATGAGAGAAGAACAGCCATAGACAGCAATCATTTATTGGTATTTCAATAAATCAATGAACGAACGAATGAATGAATGAATAATTAATTTATTTCTAAGGCACAATACACATTAAGATAAATCTAATGCGTACCTGCTAAACACATAAAAGAGAAGAAATTAAATAGTGAACAATAATTCACAATGCAAGTTGATACGACTATGTTAAAAGGAAGGTTATTCCAGTGGCGGAAATTTAAATATTCGAACAGAAGGCTAGATCGGTCATAACACTATCTAATGGCTGTTCGTATCGAGCCTTCATAGAGCCGGTATATTTGCATTGCGCGTTAACTGTGTTACGAAGGAAATGTTATTTTGATAGCACATTTATTTCGAACGATCCTCATAATGTACGTGTCTTTATATGTATGTCTGGTTTCGTTGCATTAGTTCCGCGATTACCTTAGAAGCTGATCTTACTCCGCTTCAGTGGGAACTGTTCGAAAAATATTATGTGGTTAAGTGACTTTGATTGCAATAATTATTTCGTATGTCTCTTTTTATATAAGTAATAAGCCTAATACTATAATATACCCTCTCAATAGTAATATACCCTCTCAATATGAGAGGAGACCCATATTCCAACAGTGGAATTATAATGGGTCAATTATTATATTTTTTATTTAATAAGCCTATATTTCTTTTCGAGGCAGACTTTCATTCTTTGCGCTTTCACCCAGCCCTCTTTTATTTTAATCATTAAAGATATTCATGATATCTTGGAGGGTCTTGGATTTAATCGAACTACATTCAGCAAAGCCGAGGACAAGATGCGACAGCGCTTATCACGGGAAGTCTGTAACCAGCCGTGGACAGAGACAGACTGATGATGATGACGACGTACACTTAAGTCTACTTCATATCACTCCACCACATACACACGCTTTATACTTCATCATCATCATCTTCAGCCTATTCCCGTCCACTGCTGGACATAGGCCTCTCCAATGGCACGCCACTGAGCTCGATCTTCAACTCTTCGCATCCAACCACTGCCAGCCACTTTGCGTAATTTCACTCTACCTAGCTCTAACATAGTATACTGGCCAGGATTTGTATTACGTTCAAATGAAAAATGTTTCTGTTGTATTTTCACAAAGCTTCTGCTTAAATTTTAATTACTCATATGGTACAAACACATATAGAGCTTCACCATACAAAAGCCAATTCGTGTACCTGTCTGAAATAACAGTCTGTAATGAAATTCCTCTTGTAGGAAACGTTGGTAAGACTTCAGGTCCAAATTATCAGACCGCAAATAAACAACACAGGAATGTCGAGTGAAAACCAAGCAATTATCTTTAATTTGTTTGTCTTAACTTCGTTTTACTGACGGCCTCGTCATGAACAACTTTTAAATTAAAATCTCGCTTCTTACATTGTGATGGTAAACAACCTGTACAGAATGAAATAAGAAATAATATTGGCAATAGGCTTATCCCCTGGTGTATTGTGAGACGTATAACACAAGTGGTTAATCGTGGAAGCGTAGATACTACACACTCTGCCAACCTCTTCAGAGTAACACAGCAGTAATGTTATGTTATGTTATGTTAAAAAAACTGTAAGGGAATGATTTTGTGGAAAAGCAAACCATAAAGAATATATTAGATACTCGTTACAAAAGCATATTAATATTCTCTATTATAACTCTTTTTATGTGCTAATTTCCCACCACAAAACTCACAAGGCAATGAAACGTAGCTTGAACCCTAATAAGGACAAGAACTAAGACATATTTTTAAACTCAACCACTGTTATTAAAATAAAGAATTTGGAAATTTTATACGTATGGTCAATTAATATATTCCACTAGCAACAAACATTACAGTAAACAAACCGTAGAAGAAAATTTTCCTTTTAAACCCAGGTATAATAACTATAGTTACAGTTATTATACGAGTACCTATAGTTACATGTATATGTCACCTTACTCTAAGCATCAATGTCAGTCACACATGTGCTTCTAAATTAACATAAGCACATGAAATCCTCATTATACCCATTATGACTTATGATTTTCTATGTAACGTAAAACGTAACGTAAATTCCCGCCTGTAATCTCCGAAAAGGTAGACAGAGGAATGCAGAACACTCCCACGTTTCACCGGTTACGTTTAAGTCCCACTATGGAAAAGGTGGTGAGCCTATCGCCATGCATCAAACACATATCCACGCTCCGAACCACTACTAGGAAATCTAAATTAGAAAATGTTTGTAGTGTTTGACCCGAAAATCAAACCCGGGACCTCCCGATCGGCAGTCGCACTAGCAACCAACACGACCATACGAGGCAACAAAGTAGGTAACAATTTCAAATAAACATACTTAAGCTCCTCCAACAAAAAAAAGAAATAAATGCCAGTTCGGAACGTCACTGGAATGCTGTGGAACTACAATTACTCGATAGCATTACGTGATTGCCTACAGATCGAATAAACAAGACCCGAAACCGTTTCCAATACGCCAACGGATTTATTTCGAAGGCGAAATTTATTTAATGCCAATCTTTATCAACTGTCGTTCGGTAGATACGATTAGAGGTGCAAATTTGACGGTCGTTTCAGGAAATTGTATTAAATTTCTCGTGTTCGCATATGATTTGTATCATAATAATTGAGACATGACAGCCTAGTGATTTAGATTTCAACTTTCATATCTTAGGGTTCTGGTTTCAAATCCTGGAAAGCAAATCTTTCATTACATAACTACGTCTGTTATCTCTTAGTTGTATGAAGTCTGCCAAGCCGTGCATGACTAGCGTGGCAGATTATCGCATTAAATATTCTCACTCTCTAAGATATTACCAACACCTTCGTTAAAAGACCCTTAATGTTGTGTTTAGCTATGAAATTGCATTAGATATAAAAGCGTAACTTCACGCCTATAATCCACGAGGAGGTAGACAGGGAAATGTATTACGCTCCCATGTTTCACCAGTCACGTTACGTCCCACGATGGAATAGGCGGTAAGCCTATTGCTACACACCAGGCACAGATCCGGACTTCGAGTCACTACTAGATATAGATTCAAATCTGCGGAAAGATGATAAAGATGGCGATATGAAGTAGACCGTTTAACAGAAGTCTATTACAGTATCAAGGCTGTATTGTATTATACTTCAAAAACAAAAGAGGGATTTGCGTATCGCACGCAATCGCGGACTGTAAGCCACTTACAGCATTCCTCCAAATCCGACCGTGGGGAATTTGCGAAATCTTTGTTCGGATCTTTTCAATGAAATTCAATTTCGCTAGATGTGCTCGTTTGTTTCCAACTTATTGTCTCAATATTTACATAAATATATACTTTGAGCCAAATGTAACTTGTCGAACTCACTATGATATTTCTAATACGTTATCAAGAACACAATTTTTAGCTGGAGGCAGCCCTTTTTTTTCCATCTGGAATCTCGTCAACAATACAGTTTTATCGACTTTATTTTTTGTGTACGACTGTCATTACTCTAAAAAAATTTCTTACGTCAAGTATACTTTTAAAACTATGAAAGATGCATGTTTTCATCTAAAAAAAAAACAGATGCGTAAGCAGCAATTACAAGCGACGTCACTTCACACTGAACAACGATAATATCAAGAGCATAGGAATAGGCTTATTAGTGTTTTTTCCAACCCTTTTATCGTTCAACTTTTGGACACAGGTCTCCTCTCAGACAAAGAGGATTAAGGGTATAGTCCGCGACGCTGACCAAATGCGAGTCGGCAAACTTCTTCGGCCTAATTTTGTAGTTTAGTTCAATTAGTAATCATTGGAAACTAGAATTTGAAACTAGAAAATACTAATTTAGACTTTTCTAAATGGTTTCCAACGTGCTTATGACACCTATTGTTTCTATTTTTGAAACCTCAAAAAGAATGTAAGTCTGTCTTCTTAGTAGGCAGCAAACAATGACTTGCTACTATAGTTCTCTGTTATTCCACAATTGTATAATAAACAGAATAATAATAATAATAACAGAACTAAACCCGTAACCACTAAGTTCTCCAGAATGTTCTGTAAGATCTGTTACATCTGCTGAGTAACATTCGCTTAGACGTGGTAGGCCATAGGCTTGAACCGTCTCATTCTAAGTGCAGACCTATTCCCAATTGAACGGTAAATGCAGACACTTTTGAAGCTATTTTTCTCTTAGTTACATTCCTCGACACATTTACGATTAATCATAAGTAAAGAAATACAAAACACTGCTCGTACATCACCAATTTTTATTCTGTCCGTATCACTTGATGTGGGTTTTTTCTAAAGGCCATTTTGTAATCGACAGGAACATCACGTCCAAAAGTCGTTATAAAGGGCTCGCTGACGACGGATGTAGAATGATGTATCCAGGACCGGATGAGCACGTTTCTTTACATCATAACGTTTAGTCGACAACCTTACCTTCAGTGCGAGCGAAAAATAAAGTCTTTTGTGCGCATGCTCATATTTATCCAATATTTCTCCCATTATTTTCTGTACAAGCTACTTATGTCACATTAGCCTATAAATATATATACCTTATCATAGTACTTTAATTTAATTGCTGATATGTTATGTATCCTTATGATTGCCTTGAAACTTCCCCCATCTTATGTCAAACATAATCCCGAACAGTGGAGTATCACTTTCAATTACCATAATTACTACCAAGGATTATATGTTATCATCAAAACTGATTAAATTTGAAAATATGATACATCTCGCACAGGCTATGAAAATAGTCAAAAATGCTTTTCTTGGGATTCATTGTATATGATATTTTCCGATGTACGGAGGCCCACCTGCTAATCCATGGTAAAACATATAACATGACTTGTACTTGAAACGTGGGCGTATCCTTTTCTGTTTGTCCCTTCGGAAAAAACAGTCGTAATGTAGTGCGTTTGGTTATTACATTGTACTTTACTTTAATTGAGGATCGCACATATTAAAATTCATACATCTACCAAACCAGTGTTTTTTTCAATGTTTTTTTCATCTACCAAACCAGTGTTTTTTCCAGTACATCTACCAAACCAGTGTTTTTTTCAATGTATTTTCATTTCAATACAAAACTGTTTAAATTTCTACATTCGTTTCATTCCTACATCCGCTCGATACTGACATGTGCCCTGGATACGGCGCAATATGCGTCAATCTTATAGTCCTATAAAACCTTTTTCCTTTAAACAAACTTGCCGTTCAGTTTAGTTTAGCTTACATAAGTCACATAACATTAGAGTATTTGCCAGAGTTTTATTTCATTGTCAATTGGAAATGCTTTTCAGATACATTCTAACTTTTTGTTGCATGTAACGGATGCAGCTAGCTTACACTCTTCAGTTCCATAATCGTTACCAAATGTTTGCCAAGTCTCTCATCTCACCATGTGTCCGTCTGTTAATATACAACACCCTTGGATAAGGAACATGGCTGAACTGAATCAATTATACCAGACATTATTTAGCGATATCTGAATCAAATATTAATAGAAGCACGTCGTAGTCGTAGTCGTGGTGGTCGTCGTCGATCGTCATCATCATCACGAGTTTCAAACTTACACAAAACCTCTGAAAGAAGTTCATGAGAATTCAAATTTGGAGTTCGAAAAATTATCCACACCAATAATTCAAAAGAAATTGCGCATTTTATTTAACAAGAGCACACAAGGCGGGCACGCAGAAGCCATTCCAAGACGTCCGACGAGTTCTGTTTATTTGTCAAGTACCGGCGTGGGCCGTTTATGACCGCAATAACCTGGCTGCAATAAAACTTTAGATATACGCCGTTTGCGAAGCAGCTTTACAAGCAGCCGTAAGGCTCTGCTTACATTAAACTTTGCGAAACTCTGTTACCAGTGTTCTTTTATAAGAATTACTATAGTAAACGTAATATATCAATAAATAAATAACTGTTTACTGCCCGAATTTTTATTTCGCGACGGTTACCTCAATCAAAACACCATTGCATAAATATTTTCATTTGGCTTTAATAAACGTCATATTGCTTTTCTGGTTTCTCAGTAGTATTCGTATATACCCCATGAACTTCCTCGATGACCACATTCTATATACCCTTAAAAGAAGAATAAATCACTTACACACAATACTAAACTACTACAAATATTAACAATAAATATCTCGGAACATCGTAACAAACGGCCATCAGATTCCAATTACGCTAAGGCTATACTTTGATTACCAGACGACTACTAAGCTACATATATGTATGTATAGATGATGAGACCCCGGCTCAGAAAGCAACTGGACCAACCATGGGACATCCACTCGGCAATGTGTTGATTTTACGACTACATACGAGTATAAGGTATTCTTTACACCCTTATGCTTACCATTATCTCTAATACCTAGTACCATTGCGTTACCATTATCTCTAGTACCTAGTACCATGCTCATGTCAGTAACCATTTTGTCACTAGGCCACGTTATTGTATCAACTTTCTATGTATTTACACCGCGTTTTACCGCTAATATTGCCTGTCTTGTGATAGGCGACCCTTACACACTTACCGTGAAATAGCTCTCGGGACACCAGTGACGCCCGTTAGGTTAGCATTTACTCTTATATCAAGTGTTGAAACGTTTGTCTTGATTAGATTGCACAAGTGCGAACTCCTTTATATTTTAGACAAGTCTCTAGAACACTGGCGACCAGAAAATTAAAAATTCCATTCATTATTCTTACTTAAACTTACATAAAAGGAATAAAATAATGAATTCGCTTTTGTAATCTCTTCATCTCTCTCATAAGAATCTATAATTATAATCTTCTAACTTTTAGTCGTTAGCATTAGTAAAATCAGCCGGTCTAGTTTCTAAAAAGGAAAGTTCTCTTTGATATTTAAAATGGAAAACCTTTGAGATAATAATGAATTAGCGATGAATGAATAAAGCGATGGAAAAAAATTAAATAAAAAAAACTAGGCGTAATTGCGTTTGTACAATAGCTTGTAATTTATAAAAATACGACTATTTAACATTGTATCTTGGTATAAAACGGAAAAAAGTAGCTTTCGTATAATTATATTTATTCATAATCGGTTTTTGAAACTTGAACAAGTTTATTGTAGATACTGATTGGTTCCACACGCCCTAGAAAACATTATGGACAAATTTATTATAATATGCAGATTTACTCACTGATTTTTCAGCAACGGTTACTTAAGTATAAGTATCAAAGTATCAACAATAAATTATTCTCTCCTCATTGAAATAATTTTGTATAAGAATTGACAAGCAAATATTTAGATTTTATTTTAACGTGTGCAACCACCGATCAACGTAACTGTTTTTAGTAATAAATATAATATTAGAGTGTCCATGCGTGCGTGCTTGTATGCGTGCGTGCTTCCATGCTTGTGTACATGAGTACGCGTGCACGTGTGTGCGAGTGTTCTAGAAAAATCCATCAATATTTGGCTCCTCCCGAAGTTCGAACCCAGGTTTGGCAATCGCAAATTTGTAAATATTTATGTAAAAAGCTTTTTAAAACAATAAGTGTACGTCTGCTAGTTTTAGGTTTGTATAACGAAGCGCCTTTTGAAACACTGTTCCTTTCAATTGCAGTTAATTAGAGAATTGCATTATTCAACAATATGCTTGTTGTCGCGCAATCAGTACAATAAGCTTTTGTTCGCGGCAGTAACTGCGATTGTTACCGCGATTCATCAAGCGATCGATATATGTATGTAGGTACTTGGTGAAGTTCTAACAATGCGTAAGTCAAAAATGTCAATTTTACAAAAGAGCAAAGTAATGAATGTGTACCTTTTTAACGCATTTTGGCGCATTCAAAATCAAATTTGTAATTTATTATATTCGTATCGTTTCGTACCATTGTTGTGGTAGAACACAGGTTTTTTTGTGTCCTAAGCAATTTGGACTACATTTTTGAAATAAATTTTTATTATATGTAATTACATACTAGTACAATAGTAGTGAAATACTATTTAAAATATGATCAAATTTAATGTCTATTACCTACTAGTCAAAGTATCATTCTTTATATATAGTACTGAAGGAAATAAAATACTGCACTGACAATAATAGGTAATGTAATAATATGTAGTAATAAAAAGCTGTACGTTTTTATGCGACCAATATAAGAGCCTCATAAAACTTGAAAGAGCTTTAGTTGTAGGCGAACAGGACGCATCAAGCTTTCTAAGTATAAAGAACAGCAAACTATATTTTTAAATGTGTCTTCATATTTTTGCATCCGTTTTTATATACATCTATTCTTTATATCCTTTATATACTTCGAAATATTAAAACTGACGTGAGTGCTTCGTTGGTCGAATGGTTGCAAGTGCGACTGCAGATCGACAGGTCTTGAGTTCAAATCCCGTGTTGGGTATTATTGAACTTTTCTAATTTAGAATTTCTAGTAGTGACTCAAAGTCCAAACCTGTGCCCGGTGTATGGCAATAGCCTCACCGCTTATTCCATGAGACGTAAACAGTGAAACATGGGAGTGTAGTGCACTCCTTTGCCTACCCCTTCGGCGTTACAGGCGTGATGTTACGTAAATCTAACCATTTTCACAATTATTATACCATCTATATTTTGTTCTAAATACTCATTGCGAACAAATAACTTATAAACAACATACATTTTTATAACAGATATACTTGGAGACGAAATTTTTGAAATGTAACTTGAAAGAAAATCTATCCATTTGTAAGAAGTACAATTACTTGAATTGTCAGCAATACAGTTACACATTGGCAGACATTCCGAAGGAGGTGCACTTGCCAGAGAGGCAGACGTGCCCAGCCTTGTCGAAACTTATAGATATCGAGATCCAGGCAGGAATTCACTACGGACATGTCGGTGTGAAACGTTTTTAAAATACAGAGGAAATAACAGAGACTTATTCTTACGTCTCTGGCATTTTCCCAGCCTTGCCAGTTCTAGCAATAACAAACTACGTTCAACAAAATTTCCCATAATCACTTGCATGTACTCGTATTATTGTAACAAAACCCTTGTAAACCCTTGTAAACCCTTGTACAACCGCTTTGTATATATCTCTTTGTTCTCTAATAATGTGTGTACATAAATAAAATTTAAAAAAAAATAAAAAATAAAAAAAAGAAACATTAAAGTATCAAAAATTATATATGTAGATATATATTCGGATTTTCGAGATTGATTTTAATTAATAAGACTGCCTTAAAACATCAAGCCAACCGATCAATAAAACATGTGGTCACCATGGTACAAGCCCTGCTTAGTTTGGGATCAGATGACCGTGTAATTGTCGAAAAACGCATTTCGCATGCATAAACCACATTCTCCAATCGATTCTTCCCGAGATTTGTCGTTGGTCGCGCCAGAGAGAATAGAACAGGGACACTTAAAAACAAATGGTTAAATTTAATCAGCGAGCATGTTTTAGAGTTGCCTTTGCAGCGCGGCAATAAAATGAATGTTTCCAAAAACATTGCAACTGGTAATTGGAAGGCAAGCAGGCGTGTAGCGTCTGTAACGAACGCTGCTAATGAAGCATCCGGGGCGGGCGAATGTTTTCTGTACCTTCCACTACAATTAATTTATACCAATACTAACAATTTTTTTTTTTTTTTTTTTTCGACCCATTTCAATTCCACTGCTGGAATACGGGTCTCCTCTCCTAGTGAGAGGGTTAAGGCCATAATCTGCCACGCTGGGC
>DWDT01004029.1:0-11649 GCA_018245595.1 Microceris scylla | reverse complement strand
CTAAATTTTTTTAGTCTTGACACAGAATATGTTCATGTTATTATTGACAAATCCAGCAAATATTATGTATATGCATATTTTTGTCCAGGGCATGTCTCCAAATAGCCAGACGTTAACAGCATGCTTACGCTCGATATCAGCGTGGGGCAGCGGAAAGGCGTTGCAAGAGGTTGCCTTAAACATCATAGCCGAATTTAAAAGACTTGGCATAGAACCTGGCCTCGCCGCCTATTACTATATACTATGCCTGTTCTGCAAAGAACGTAAGAATTTTACCTATTTTCTTAGATTTCATATAATTCATCATCGTCATTATCATCATCAGCCTATCTCAGTCCACTGCTGGACATAAGCTTCCCCAAAAGGGGGTTTATGGCTGTAATCTCCACGCTGGGCATGCGGGTTGGAAATCGCAGGGCACAGCTTTTCACACCGCCGACGCGGCTGCTCGTCGGCGGCAACGGCATTTAGCCGTGCCTATTTAGGCTGCACCTATACCGCAATCAGCCGGTCCCCAGAGCCTCGTCTGTTATAGCAGGATGCACCACATGCAGGGGAAGTTGACTTGGGCTCCTGAGATTGTGGTTGGAACCCCTTACATCTTACACCTTATACTTACCTTCAGGTATAATTCACTCCATTTTATGTGCAACAATACTGTCCATCTTATTATATTAATTAATTATAATATTACAAACATTATAATTTTTGAAAGTTAACTTTCTATAACTATTTTATATTTCTTAGTTGTTGTATGAGATTTGTATTGTATTTTAGGAGGGCCACGTGTAGACATAATGTCGTCTATATTAGAAGATTTAGAGAAAAGGGAAAAATTGGAGCCCCAAGAAGCCACAGATACCAATTTCTTTATCACAGCTATGGGTGTGTGTAACGATCACTTGCAGGTATGATGACCATTAGAAAAAATGATCCTAGGACAAACATTTTGTATTGTAACCTTGACTTGTTACTGACTCAGCCTTGATTATTACAAATGGATACTTTTAGCGCTTCATAAAAATGTTTATTTATATTTTGAATTTCCACTTGTAGTCTACCGAAATCTCAGCCTCTCCGCACTGAAGCATCAAAGACTATCAAAGTAAAAATAAAGTTGTGACTGCCCAAAGTTGTAACACATTAATAGGGTATTATACCCTTGTTTCTTTTTAATAAGAAAACCATTAACCTTTTGTATACTAAAGAGAAAATAATCAGCATCTTCTGTATCAGAATTTTGCCATTGCTTTTTGTTTCAGAGTATTGTCCTAGCAGAAAGACTGAATAAATTGCTAATGAAAGATGACAATTACAAATTAGTGGGTGATGCATATAAAGAGAGCATTTATTATAGACATTATGTCACAGTGACATGCAGGTTTGTCCTTTATTTATGAATGTTAATGTATTATATATCATTTGAAAGTTCCGAATTTTGTTTGAAGCAGAGAAATCTAGCAACAATTAAAAACTCATAACAAACCCCAAACTTTAACTAGCTTGTAAAATATTATTGTACCTTATTTATATCTCACTGAAAAGTGTATTATATGTTTTAGTTTAGAAATGTTGACATGTGGGAATTTTATGTAATAATTGTATGATCATTTTAAAACTAACTTTTTTACTCATACCTGTAATGTTGACAATTGTTTTTTCTAAAATCAAGTATCTACAACAGTGTGATTTGAATATCAGATGTTGTTGCATAACCACACATCTATAAATACTATATGTCTACAAGATCTATTGACTCTTTTACTGGGCTGTTAGTCCAGTATTTAATACCGCTGGAACACATAGCCAGAAGTTACAGGTTCCATTTCCACCCAGCATACCAATTTGTATGATGACTGAGAATGTTTATTTCCTATAGGTATTAAATTATGAATTTATAACTAATGTCCATAGTTTGTTGGCTGTCTGGTTAGCATACCAAACGTTCTGCTTAATTTGATATCAAAGTTTGGATGTGATACTAGTACTTATTGTATAAGTTATCACAGAATATTCTTAATATTATTATTATTATTATTTTCAGACATGCTCCTTTCGAAAGAGCCATGGAGTTATTGGACACCTTAGTACCTAATGTATATGTTCCGGAACCATCTGTAATGGAAGAGGTATGTGAATTAGAAACTTTCTTATTGTAATGTTTTTTTATTACAAAGAAGTATTGTGAATTGTTACACTATCAATACAATTATTTTGCTTCTGCATCGGTCTCGACATCTATTGGCGAAACGAAATTATTATTAAATATTCATGAATTATAATGTTACTTATAGAAATTATAATTTTGCAAATTAGTTCTACTTACAATATCCTTTCAACTAGAATACGGCAGTGCAGTTATCTTTTAATCAACTTATCACTATATAATACTCCTATCAATGTTTTATCTTCAAACCCTGAACTGTCACAACGCAACCACCACTCCGTGGTGGGCGATATTTATAAAATTTGAACGAGTGTTCACCTTAATTATTATTATAGATAATCAAAACCCTCGAGATCGGCGGCGCTGGGGAACGGCTGCCGCAGGCGTGGTCGCAGTTGGTCATGTTCGGGTACGCCACACGTGTGCGCCTCGTGGAGCGCCTACTGGACGCCATGGGCCACTGCTACCCGCACCAAGGTACCACGACGCGTTACATGAAATATTTATTTTAAAAAAATTAATATGTGTTAATGTCACACGAGATTGAGAGACGTGAATCGGAAAACATGAACAGGGATAGGTACTGTAACCATATAGTTACTCGAATCGTCATAATCGATCGAAACGAAAATTTTTAAATATCTTTCTATTTTAAATTGACTTCGTGAATAACCGTGTAAAATACGCAGCCGTGAATTGACTCTGGATTACTTATTTTTTTATTTCGGTTTTTTATTAACTATATTTACAGCCGACGAAGTGAAAGCAAAAATAAGACAAGCTGCAGCGGACATCATCAAGTTCAGTCAGATCTCGGAGGAACGAGACGAAACTGAAATACGGAGGTCACCAACACAAAAGTGAGTGGGAAAAGCATCGTAATTAAACCTATAATATTTTTTCTTCGTAATAAATGTATACTTTGTAACGTATTGTTTTCATAAGCTTCGATGGAGAGGTTTGGGATCAGTAAATCGTAGGAATGACCCGAGACATTTATGACATAATGATATTTTAACAAGGTGAACGTGTACAGGTTATCGGCTACAGCGCTGTCGAACATAGTCGAGCTGTGCGCGGACAGCGCGGAGCGCAGCGACCCGCTGTGGGCGAGCGCGGAGGCAGCGCTGCAGCGGCTGCGCGGCGAGCAGGCGGCGGGCGTGCCGGCGCGGGCCGGCGCGCTGGTGGCGGCCGCCGCGCGCGCCGCCGCCGCCGGCCAGCACGCCGTGGCCGCCGTCAGTGCCTACCTTCTTATACTATATCACCAACATAGACCTTTCTGTCATTTCACTGGTGAACGCGGGGCTTCTTGTTGAGGTTAATTAAGGTCATAGTCTAGTACGTTGGTCAAATGCACGTTAGCAGACAATTCATATACAACGTATATTATCAAATTACCTTTTCAGTTTTGAATAGCTACTCTTGATCCTAAAATTAAATGAAGAAAGATGAATAAGTATGAATCATACTTTAATAACTTTAATCGAATTTTTACACAGACGTTGTAATACTCGTCGTCTACAATTAGCAGTACTACTAGGTTTTAAAATAAAAAAGTCGTTTCGAATGAGTAATGTAATAGATATCAATGTTTTCCTTGCCCAAAAGGAACGGTGTACAATATACATAACTGTTTTACATCATCCTCCTCCACTACAGTCGGCTGTGGCGTATCTAGCGGAGTGTGGGTTCGAGGAGGCCGTGGATGCCAGCGTGCAGACTCTTGGCACGATGCTGAACCGGTCGCCGGAGGAGGTGCAAACGCTGTTGAAGGAGAACCGCAGCACGCTCGCCAACTCGCTGCAACCGGCTGCACTCGCCGTCGCCGAAGCTTATCATTTGTATGTGGCTACTTGATTGTACACATTATAAGTAATGAACAAGCACGGACTACCTGCATTCTTAAATAAAAGGACGACAAAAAGCCACAGAAATAATAATATAAGGATACGTTTTTAACGGCCAACTATTGACGTTTTGAACGGAAACAATCAAATTCTGTTGAGAAGCATGTCATATAAAACGTATATTTTATTAGTGATGATATATGATTGTATTTTACAAGTAATAAGATCCTTACTGGAATTTTTCCTCTGCTAGTTAGCACCCTTGTGTTAGTGTTAAGCCCGACGATCACTTGGTTTTCCCTGTACCTACTATTTTCATAATCTCTCATTTACAATTTTTTTTTATATTTTTCTAAATTGTGTTTGCAGAGCTAAGACTGGATCGCCAATGCACTCAGGAACAAGCTCCAGCTCTGACAGCGAAAGCGAGTCGTCTTCTGATGACGAAAAATAATATCAATAAATTATTTGTACCAAGTATTTAATAAGTAACACTTAGATATAGAAACTGTTGCTTTTTATTTTAAACCTTACCCCTTTTTAAATTGAGATAATTATAGCTTATTTATTACGAAATATCAGCAAGTATCATTGAGTATATGTTAATCAAAGCTACCAATATTAATTGCACAAACATTAATCAAACAATAACTAATTTATTGTTTGATTGTGAGTAACATACAGCCAAAATATCCGTATTAAAAGGTAATTTTCCACTAATTTTATTTATTTGATGGAAGTGAAGGGTTTGTGTCCGTAATCTCCAAGCTGGACATGCGGATTGGAGATCGCAGGGCACAGCTTTTCGCTGGAGGCAGATTCTGGATGCGACAAGCTGAGGACAAGGCGCGATGGCGCTCATTGGGGGAGGCCTATGTCCAGCAGTGGGCTGAGATAATTGATGAAAACTAACACCAAGTATTTGGAGATTCATCTCCTGGGATAAGAAGATATAAGTTCGTACAAAAGTTCATTAATTTGGTAGTAAACAAAACAAAAATCTGTCGTGTAGCTCTTTATTGAAAATTCCTTCATAAAGGGGATAAACTCTATGAATTTTCATATTAGCAATAGGAAAAATATTGTATCGACTTATGGCTGAAAATAAAAATTGAGTGTACCTGCCAGTATTATCGGCACACCTATTAAGCTTACAGTATACAACACGATTGCTTACAGAGCAAATAAATATGTCTTTGGCGCAGGGAGTCAGATGCTTGCTTAAGCTCAACGATATTTGTCGAAATTTCGTTACAGAATTTAATTAGCAACTGTGAACATTCATGATATTTTATAAACCAATTTTTTATTTCTTTCACATTGTATAATTCGTACACATTTTTTTTTTCAACCCATTACAATTCGTAATGCGTACAAGTGCGGGTTGGCAGACTTCACACACCTTAGAAATTTTTTCTAAGATGTTAATTAAACTTAAAACGCACTTTTTGTAAAGAGGTGCGCGCCGTGGGTTTGAACCCGGCACCCTCGGAGTGAGGGGCTGAATTCTTTACTACTAGGCTATCACTCCTACAATTACACTATAGAAATTAGTATAATGAAAGTAAACCTATTATAGTATGCCTGTATACACCTATATTCTTATCTACAAAACGCATGCCTGAATATGACCATGAATAATTATTAAAGAACAATCTCCAAATAGAAGTTATCCATTTTCTTTTGAAATATATAATAAAGGTAAAATGAATTTTTATTAAATTTATTCTTAGATATGTTGACTGCAGTCACCTGAGTAAAGCAATTATTATCCCTGCATATTATAAAACAAAATCCCTGAACCGCAGCTGTCCATTACTCCGTATCGGTCATTAATTTAAGACTACATGGAACACTTGTATTTTTTTTGACTAATGAGTACATACATAATTCGTACGTTTTGTTGAAATTGTTAATAATATTTGCTAAAAATAAGACCTGAGTAAGAAAATTCCACCAAACCGAATTTTTATTAGCGTGCGTAGTTTAAACGCATATTCACGCTCGACCAAGCGGATGTATTCCAACCTGTTCAACATAACACATTTGGTCTTTTCAAAAGCCGCATTGTCAAAGGTGAGTATTGTGACACATTACCCTAGGCACGTGAACTCATTTCACCGGAACCTCGCACGGATATGCTAAAAATCATAATTGCCCCAACAACGCGACGTTTTAAAGAAAGCTGCAGAAACTGTTAGTCGCCTTCTGATCGCCTAACAAGCAACCTTGACATTGTGATTTTTTTTATTTAAATCTTGTAATATGTCCAGTTTTCACGGTCAGTTTATGTTTATACTATTCGTGGTAAGTTCCCAAATAATTATTATCAATTTATAATTATTACCTGTCTAAAATTGTAATTAGGTAAATATTTTTCATGAAACAATGTAACACCCCGGCTGTGACGCCTTAAAGAGGTAGGCAGAGGAGTGATGTTTTACCTTTTACAATGAAGTCCTACTATAGAATAGGGAGTAATGCTATTGCAATTTACCATACACCCGGCAGCTATCCAGACACCAAGTTACTCTAGAAATTTCAAGTAGCGAAAACCCAATAGTAGCCAACCCCGCAATTCAACCGAGGATTCTTCTTCAGGGATATTTTTACGTTTTTTTATATATGTGAATCACGCATTTTAAAAAACATTAATGTCATGGACGCCGCTAGTATTGTTTTTCGCGTAATGCCTCGTTACATTACACAACTATAAATACATTATAGAATTATTAAAGTATATAAAATATTACAACTAATAAAATACAATTTATAATAATACATATTTTAATAGTAATTGTATGATAATAGGTACATAAAAGTTAATGTAAAATTTAAATCGAGCAGCTATTTCCATATTTACATAAATTCAAACAGCGACAAGAAAATCTTCATTTTTTACTGTGTATTTTTAGGAAATGCGTTCAATGACTTCCCCGCCCTATTGAGCCCTCCGGCGTCCTAGTTTAATGTATGTTTGTAATTACAATTTCAGACGCTTATCTTGTACGACGCCTTGACTGCAGCATTTTTAACCAAGAAATATATTGAATGTGGTCCATACGGCTTTATATGTGAAGGATCATCCAGGTTGAGGCTCTGCGAAGGGGTCAATCTTTTTGGTCCCGCCTTTAACTGTCCTGCTAACACTATCTGCAATGAAGACTCGAGTGACGTCTGCGATAACGCCGTCAATTACATTGATCCAGCACTAAGCCGAATTTTGCGTTGCCACCGAAACGAAAGGATCGCAGATCCAAGCGTACCCGGATGCAAAGGATACATAATGTGTATACCTAACAAGAACCGTTTCCAAGGTATCAAATTCAAATGCGCCGGTGACACCGTTTTCAATGGATTTACTCGTACCTGCTCTGCTCCGCACGTTTATAAGTGCCCTCTAAGCAATACTACGACAAATACAAAACTTTTCCATGGAGATATTGACAGGATGGATGTAAGTAAGCACTCTGGGACAGACCATATTTCATCGCCTGGTAATCGCAATCGGCCTATAGACTGTAAAAGCTACAAATTTGCCGTTACACAAAGTAAGGGCCCCGTCCGCGCTACCTACTTCTGTCCGCCGCGCCCCGTCACCGGAGAGTCAACCGTTCGATGCACGGTATTCTCGAACGAATTTTGCATAACTTTGGAAAGAGACGATCAGGACCAATTCGTTAACGGCGTTGGAGCAGCGTATCGAAGACCAAGAACGAACATATAAAAATGACTAAAATTTTTTTTTATAAAAAGGACCTTGTGGAAAATAATTTTTTTGTGACTGATTTTTTTTATTTTTTTTTTAAATATACACTGTTAACTTAATTGTTGTTAGGCATACAATCATACAAGTTCAAGCGATTTCACACAAATTCAAATTAATACATGACCGATTTTATGTACAAAATTATTATTTGATATAGTACAGCTTATATGTACATAATATGTACATGTACATATTTTAAACAGGGTTAACTTATAAGGTTACAATGTTCTTTTAATATTAGCATGTTTTGGTAGCATGAGATGACAAAACTTAACCTAAAAGTAACGTTAAGTTCCATTAACCTTATTATAGGAAATTAATCGAACAATTATTTTAATTTGCTGTAATACAAATACAACATAATAATATCGGGTAAGGTACTTAATGAAAATAATTACACTCGTTACTGAAATACTCTGTAATTAATTTAAAACTAAAGGATTATTTTCAAACAAAAAAAAAAATGTAAATATGAACAGCGTTATTTATTACATAAAATAAATTAGATTTCATATTATTACTTTACAAGTAGCTATTATTATATACATAGACATTTTTTATAATAATTAACCGCATTCGTAACTATCATCCTTCACACACTTTTTCTTTTCCCGGTGAAATACTTCATCCGAATCGCACTTCTTAGTTCTACGTCTGAACACGGACTTGGAGTTTTTCGTGCATATGTAGTATCTTCTACAATCGTGTGGGTCCCAAAACTTGCCTTCATCTTTACATATATTTTTTTCGACTAATTCAGTCTGTTTCGTTTCTTTCGATTTTCGTTCAACTGTACTCTGATCACTTGCTTTATTAGACTCATTATCGACAGACATTGAAGATATTTGAGATCCGATTTGCTTATCATTGACACATCTAACAGTCGTTTTATTTAAGTGGTATCCACCCTGACATTGAAATTGAAATCGTATGTAGCGGTTTTTGTTTTTAACACAAATGTAATAAATATCATTTTTTAATATGTCACTGAACCTGCCTGCTTGTATGCAAAGAAATTGATTATTTATTAGGCAATGCGATAAATTCTTTGTACATTGCTTTTTTATTTCGCTAAAAACTGTATTAATTGGACATTCGCCAAGTATAGGTTGATTTTTACCGATACATATATAAAACTTCCTGCAATCGTTTTTGTTAGCATATCTATCTCTAAATCTGTTCCTGCAGGAGAATTGAACATTATTAGCATAATCTTTAGCCTCTTTTTTGTCTCTGGGTGACTTTCCCATTAACTCTGCTGTAAAAGAATATGGTAATTCGATAGCGGTCATGTGTTTTGATAAATACCCATGGCTTTTATTAGCATTTTGCAACACATCTGTCGCATTGAAATCAAATATCTTTTTGCCTTTATCTGTAATATTTCCAAAAGACGGAGCCTCGGTATTACGTATTTGTATGTTTTTTAGTTCCAAGTTCGTTACTGTATCCGGAGATTTAAGAGAAAATTTATTATTAAGTGTAACATTTTCTGACAATATTGGACGTTGTACATGAGACTCTTCTTTTTTTATTGATTCTTGAGTAGTTGTTATTTTATTTTCATTGTTTGATAAATTGTAACCCGTAAAATTAGCTTTTACATTATCATAAGGATCCATGTGTTGAATATTCGCATTTTTGACATTTGTTTTTCCTGTATCTCCTATTAGTTTTTGTGAGTTTGGGGTCGCCACATCCGTATAAATAGTAGCCAACTGAATATTTTCTTTTAACTTTGGTGTTGATGATTCAAAACTGACTTTCCGAATAAATGATGCGTTAATGGTAGAAGGAGCTGTAGAAATTGTCTTAAAATTTTCTACTTGGACGGCTGCGCTGTACGAAGAAGTATTATTATTTTCTAGTATTGTGATTTGATTCGAAAGTGCAATTTTACCATCCTTATTAAGTGCTTTATATGTATGATCGGTATTATTTTTATCCAAATCCTTCACGTTACTGATATTCAAAATATCATCACCGCCCTTTAGTGGCATGGTTATAGGTATGTTAGTGACTGGAAAGTTGTTAGTTTGTATGTATGAATTTGACATTCGTATTGTAGGCGCCTTGTTGGTAACTGAAGTTGAAATCATTTCATCCACAAGTGTACTAGAAAAGTTATTTTTATCAGTAAGAATTTGCGGTGCTGCTTCGGTTGCGTTCGTAATAACTTCTTGTAACAAATAATCAATTTGAGTATTGTTAACTTCCAATTCCCTGTGTTTAAATTCTTCATTGGATATTTTATTCTTTAAGGTAACTGATGACAGATAAGGCATTTTATTGGTATTAGAATTGTCATCAACGTTTTTCGTCACACTTATATTTGTAGCATTCGTTGATTCTATATTACTTATTTTGGTAGATTTTCGATATATTTTGGTACTTAACACGTCCACTAAATTCTTGGTTTCCGCTGTCGTATTAGTTGTAGAAATTTCATAATTATCGTCATTCGTCTTATCGTGAGTGTCTACAATTTCTTTAATAGGCTCGTCACTCACAAAGTTTAGTAGAACACCATCAAGTTGGGCAGTTTTGACAGTGCTAGTTGAATAAACATCAGGTATAACATTTCTTATATTATCTTTATCTTCCAATGGTTGTTCTGTACTACTAAGTATCAGAGGTTTTTCAATCACATTATTTTTAATATACATATGATCTGTTTTAGTACCGCCTGATAATGGTTTAAATTTGAATATGTCCGATCCTTCTAAAATGTTTGTATTGTCGACGTTATTTGATACATCCGTGGTAAATATATCCTGAAGTCTTTCATTAGCAGTTGTTGACTGTAAATCATATTTTGCGTAAGTTGCATAAACATCATCTATTTTATTAGTAAATATATTGAAGTTTGCTAGTGTTTTAGTATCTGTAGTTACTTTTAACTCATTTTGGTACGTCGACGATTCCGGTTTGTAGCCTTTGGTATATAAATCGCTATTCCTTTCAAAGCTAATGTTTCTAGAAGTGAAATTATTCGATGATATTTTGGCACTAATATTCCTGAACAATTGGTTGTTAGGCAATATATTCACTATAGTTGTGAAGTTTTCTTTTACATTATTTAATAAATCTGCTGAGCTTTTACTAGGATATATGGATGTCGGTGCTGGTGTACTTAAGAAATAATTGTTCTTCACAGGCACATCTGTAGTTCTATAATGGTCATTTATAGTTAAAGCACTTTTGAATGATTCGAGCTTTTCATTGTTTTCGTTATATATTTTACCAGCATTATTATTTACAGTCGTTAGAATAGGTTCTGACGATAATGTTGTAGATAATTTACGTTTAAAAAAATTATATATTTCGGTGGTAGACATTTCCGCCGGTGTCTTATCTTGAATTCTCTTTATGTCCTTAGATACCACACTATTCTTCAGTGGGGAGTTCATCGCATCTGTAGATGTAGGATTTTGATGACTTGTTGGCTCAGTGGCTAATTGGTCTGATTTAATTTTAAAAGATACAGTACCCGATGTTTTCGTGAAATTTATATTCATGTTAGATTTATCAGTCGTCGACGTATTAACGTTTTGTACAGAATTTTTATTTATTACCGAAATCATATCCTCATTTACATCGTTAGGGAAAGAATTAATCTCCGGATTACTAGTAACTGGGGTAACACTATCAGTTACCACTGAATTTTCAGAGACCAAGGTTGTCTTAGATTTGGACAAATGAACTGTAGCTAAACTGTCGGTACTAAGAAAATTCAGATTGTCAATCCCGGCAATACCTGCTTGTGCCTTAGACAAACTATTTATATTAATATTCTCGGAAGCTTTGGATTTTTCGGGTACATTTGTAAATTCCATCTTGAAATTATCAGGTGTTGGAAAACTTGT
>DWDT01004028.1:0-11649 GCA_018245595.1 Microceris scylla | reverse complement strand
CCTATTGCCATACACCGGGCACATATCCAGACTCCGAACCACTACTAGAAAATCTAAATTAGAAATTTTTTGTAGTGTTCGACCCGGGAATGGAACCCGCGACCTCCCGATCGGCAGTCGCACATGCCACCAACTGTTAGTGGTAGGCTATTTAAATTATTTTATTTAGCCCATTTAAATTATTTTAAGTTTTCGTTTAGTATTTGAAATTGTTTTCTGTACTCTGCAGTCAAATAATCAAATCCTGTTATTTACTTCTCATAGCAATGTGAATGTTTTCGATTTAAACATTTGTCAAGATTCTGAAAAAAAATTGAAAAATCTACGCACTGTAAGTATCTTCATAATATTCTCTGAAACGTGCGAAGTCTGCCATTTGTTTTCCGCCAGCGCATTTGTGTATCATTGTAAAAATAGACCATTATTCAAAGACTTTAGCAGAATTAGAATGAAGAAGATGAATTTAGAATGAAGTTAGCAAAAAAATTGTTTTGTTATTGCGATTTAAATGACAAAATATTAATTTAGAATAAAGTACACAGCTCAATAATATAGTAATTCTAAATTTGTATCAAATCAAGGTTTTACGCTTCTTTTATTTAGAGTAATATGTGCAGTACAAAGCATTGTAAACGTTTTCCTTTCAATAATATCGTAATGTTATTAACGCAAATATATTCCTTGGACAATTGGTTTCTGGTCCTATATTAAAACAATCCGAAACATGCCCGGCCCGTGAAATACTTAAGCATTATGCCGGGCTGGCTCGCCGTAAGACAATTTCAAATTGCCAACCATAATTCAAAACCTGTAATATAAGAGGGATGTATTTATAAATAAACCCGGAGCCCGCTACGAACAAGACTACGTTCGTGGATACACCATAGATTTACACTTACTGCGGTCGCATAAATATAATGATTTGGCTTACTAGAATTGAATACAATAGTATGCATTAACAAGAAAACTGTATGAATAAGTCAAATACTTAAATATTCATTTCGAAAATACTAATCACTTTTACGTATTATATTATTTTTTTACTATATTTGGATTTTAATAACTTGGTACGAGGTATTGTAATTTTTTGTCATCAATTACTATTTAACTATTTGGTAGACAATTTTTTTAAATAAATTTTTCCCACTAAGTTATAATCTGTGGCAATAAAAAAACCTACACAGACAACTAGGTGACATAGATATATTAGATATTGTGTGCAATAGAAAACGAAAACTTCCTTTTGCCTACACAAATAAACAGTCCATTAAAATAGTCCATCGATAAAACAGTACACACGCGCAATTAAACCTACTATTATTCAAGCATAAACAATATTGCACGTAATGCGAATTTCCTGCCATTTACGTACACAACAATGTAAGTTTTCCATCATCGTAAAGTCGTAAACACGACACGACTTAATGTCTGTTCGTGTAACGCACAAGTTTGATAACTCGACCTATTTCCCGCCAATCGGCCGCGTAGGCGGATCGCGCACGAGACACAGTTTTACATTATAAAAATATTAAGTATGAAGACAGTCACAATGACGAGTCATGTCACATTGGAAATTACTTGACCCATTTTTGGTCTATAATATATTAATGTATAGTAGAAATGGCTCCGAACTGGCCAGGTATGTCTTAGTGAGTTTGATTTCATCTTTTCAAAGAGTTTAACGCCTTGTTTGTCAGTTTATTTTGTCTCTAACGATATTCTAATCATAATATTATTTCTTTTTCACCAGACACAGATATAATATTTGAAAACTGAAGTCTACAAAGCTATTTTACTGTAGCGTCTCTACGATATAGATTTTATATATTATTTTAACATACTGCATTTCTCTGCCCACCTCTTCGGGGATTACAGGCGTAAAATTGAGTTATTTTAACTTTTGTTAGAGGTACTGATAGTATAGACATCAATTTTTCGCGCCAATACAAAGCAATTTGAGAGCGTTCTTTAAAAACCCAAAAAAAAAAACAGATTATGGTAATTACTCTACGATTTTTAAATTTAGAACAACGGACATCTGAAAAAGCTTAACCTACCGGAACGTTTAGGATCTACTATCGTTTTACTATTAAATGTTTCGTGAGTGTTCATACACATGATTATAAATGTATCGGCTTAACTCACGTACGTTTTCATACGTACGTACTCGGGCCACCCCGAAAAACGTTCGTGAGTTAAGCCGGTACATTTATAATCATCTACTATCGTATTAAGGACATATAGTAATCAACAAAAACAGGTACATTACGAATATGACAAGTCGTAATAACCATTTACAACACATAACAATAGCTATACTCGCTTGCAACACATTGTACACGATAAGTTTCCATAAACGAATGTTTCAACGCTACTGTCATTGAAGTAATAAACGTAAACAATGTTTATGCCCATCTGATAAGGAATATACGTGACGAATGCTACGATAAAAGGTTTTCCCTGATATAATAGCTGACATACCGAATGCTCTATGGTTTAGTTTATATAGAAAATAACCCAGAACTAACCTACCCTAGCTATTAAAACCTATTTTTATTTTAATATCATTTTTTAAATGAAATTGTATTTTTTAGGTACTAGGAATTGTTTATTTTAGTTTAGTCCTTACATCTCGAAATTGTAACAAGGTTTTGGTATTTAATTATAGTTTGCAAATTATTTTTTCACGAGAGACCAAGGTAGGTATAGTAGGTATATCTTGCTGATAATTATCAATTGACAAAATTATGAAAAAACAACGTTAAGAAAAACAAAGACGATATAACAACAAAATATTGGATTATTAACATTTATGATTCTCAGATTTTTTATGTTATCAAAACAAAACAAGGCCTCATGGAGCTATGACGTCACAATAGTATATTTGAACGTATATTCTACCTGAAATAATGTTTATCAAATTTCTATCAAAGGTTATGCCTTGATATTTTAAAGGGTAAAATGGATGTATATGAATGAAAATATTTACTATAAAATCCATTTTTATTAATGTACTTATCACCATAAGGAATTTCATCAAAACCTCTACTATTTACAATTAATTGGGAAACGAATAAATATTAATTTATCAAGTATCGCCAAGTTTCACAATAATATTTACTGTTTTAGTTTAAATTGAAAACAAAATAAATATTAACGTATTATTCGTGACAAGGACTGATGCAGACATAATAAAATTAATTTTAAATGTAAAAAAAACCGCAATAAATACGCAATGCGATGAATAATAGCTGAAGAGTATAAACGACCTACCTTAACACTGCTTGAAAGCTAATCACGAACGTAAGTAAATTATTTTAAAAAGCATCCATATTACTAAATATTTCTATGTATGCACATAGTTTATCAGCAGTCTAGTTACTGTAACACCGGTTGCGCTTGCCTTGAAGTGAAATGGCAGAGTGGAAATGCCCAAAAACATTTATTTACAACTACATAAAGAACCATTGACAATAAATTAAATAGAAAAAATTAAATAGAAAAAAACATTAAAAGTAACCAATCAAAAATTCAATAACAGTGTACATTTCGTTCAAATCTTATTAAAATTCCTTTTTTAAATTACTGAACAACCTTGTCTTTACCTACATATGTTTAATTTTAATCAGTGAAATGGTAAACAGGGAAAGAAAATAAATAACGAAAGTGCAATAATTCCTGTATCATTACGTCGAATCATAAATCAGGTGAGTTGCGTCGAAGAATATGTACATCTAATAAATTAACTTCAACAGGAACTTTTAGGGTTACGAATGAATATTTATTCGTAGAAAGTGATAAAGTTCGGTAAAAGTACATAGTGATACGGATGGAAGAACAGTATTTCTTGGAATGTGTAAAAGTGAATAATTGAGTGCTGGAGAGTCGATGTGATAGCAGCAGGTGTCGGTCCTCCGATGCACAGTTATAGCACAGTTTTAACCGTAGATGTAACGAGGCAAACAAACATTGCCGGGAACTACAAGTAACAGATGGAAGCGAGAACGAAAAACATTCTCGAATTATAAAAATACGAGTAGTTTGAGCGGGAATTTTTATTCCGAATTTAAATTTCAAAATTGAAACACCTTTTCTCTTTAAACGTAGGCATTAAAACGATGAGAGGATATAGACAACAAATGATTAGCACAGTAAAGGGTAACTGAACTGACAGCTCTGTTATTTATAATCTGTTAAATATGTTACCAAGTTATTTTCGTTGCTGTAGAATGTGCAGGTAATATTAAGACAATGCTGAAAACTATTTTTAAGATATAATTATTAACTTCATCTTTATTTTAACATTCATGAAATAAATAAATTTTCATTTGTACTGAAAAATTATCACAACTCCAGTTGGTTAATTTTTAAAACAGGTACAAAAATTACGATAGGTTGACACAAATGATTTAATTATTTGTATAATCATAACAATATAATTAAAATATAATAATTACAATCAAAATATTAATATTTATTTACTTTATAGAACCAGATTTATAATAAAGTTGTAACAAAGGCGAACTTAATGCCTAACGACATTTACTGCCAGTGAACCGCGCATAGTTAACGGACGTATCTGTCAACATAGCTCAGATATTCGTCTAATAGAAAACTTTTTAATAACACCATTTCCATTAAGCTCATACGTTCTCCGATGTCTTAAAAGCGTTTAGTGTTTAAACAAGGCAATTCCCATACCGCTATCGCGTTCCCCGCTGTCTATTCCAACTTGTACCAGTTACCGAGTTAATTGTAAAAGACGCAAATGGCGCGGAGGGCGTTGGCCGGTGAAACAAAGCCTCAATTGATACGAGCCACTCAGTGTCGAAATGTAAGTGCACCCTACAGATTTTAGCTAAGGAGCGTTTCCATCACGATTTATCGGTGACTAGCGCCTTTATCATTTACTACCTATCGAATCGTTTTAAACATTTATTATGTTATTATTTGTAATAGAATTTATCAAGCTATATGTGGAAATATACAGTAGGTACCTACTAAACATATTCAGTCACAGCTCATGAGATGCATTCGTTATCAAAACTAAATTATGCTATCAATCAATTTCTGTTAAAGTTGTCACGCTATAGAAAGTTCTAGTTGCCTAGGTTTCTTCAATTAGGTTTCTTTCACAGCTGTAGCGGTGATATTTAATAAAATTTATTTTATGAAAAAAATTATAATTTGCCTGTATTTAATTTATCTAGATTACTTTTCATAACAATCGTTGTATTTTCTCGTCGCGGAAAGGTAAACTAAGTTCATGTCTACAAACATGTGTTTAAAAAACAAACTATTAAAACTTGTAAAAAGGTCTCATTTTTATTTAAACCCAAAGCGGGGAACGGACGGAGGGCGAATTAGAATACTGTTAATAACATATAAATAAAACATTTCAAAAAGCACCTTGATAAAAAAATCATTTTAAATCACAGCAACGGCCAACGTAATATGCACTTGCCAGTTAACGATCTTAATAGGCGCAGCGCACAACCGCCGGCTCAATCGACGTTTGATATAGGGACGCGCTAACTGGATCCATAGCGCGCTGTTTACACTAAAATTACTGTTAATTTGAGGTACAATGAACTACTTTCTTCGATAGGTGTTCGTTCCCATACGAAACAAATCAATTTGATGTTAATTAGTCGGTATACGGTCTTCTTGCGCAAACATATTTTGCTTGTTTTACAAGTCGTTTTGATGCATCTATCTCATTGGTGTTTGACTAGCGACCATGTGGTGTTTAGAGGACATTTCAAAGTAAATTTCTTTGAATATTACCTACACGGATACTAACTCTCGCTTACAAATACGACGAATGATATCAAAAGAATCGTACACATATTATATACTAAATAATTCTCATATAAACGCATAGGTTTTTCACTTAAACTTACAAAATAAAACATTTTCAAAATTATACAAAAGTTTTAATGAAATTTCTCACTGAACAGAAAATTTTATATAGTCTTCACAATGTTTGTATATATAAACATATATAGCGAAGTCGCTCGTCTACTCATGCGTTGCTGATTCAGTCCGTTCACACTGTGCTCATGAGCGTTTATCGCGGTACGTAACTCCAAAACCAACACAGGGTGACCATCCCCCAAAACTGACTCATTGCCAAATAATGAGAGGGTAGTATTATTCCGGGCAAATAGTCCCGTAATCGACAAAAACAATAGAGTGCGGTGGTCATCAACGCATGTCCTCACGCGGAGTTAGTGTTGGCCTGGATAGATCTTGAGCGGACTTGATTTAGATATTTGAGCGTACTTTGTAGCCACGATGAGCTTAGTTTCATAGTCTACATGACCTCATTATCATCCCTTTTATTTAATTTTTCTATATATCTCAAACAAAACTATTTATATTTTACCAATTATTGTGTCCGTTTCGTTATCGGCGTTATTATTACAGATCGTAAATTACACGTAATAAATAGTGACAACGGGTGCATAAAGTTGGCATAACATTTGTCGCAATTATTTATTTTCATAAATTAATTATTTTGAATCAAAATAACTACGAGTAGAAATGTTTATACATATATACCTAACTACAAATAAATATTTTTTGTATAAATCATAAGCATATTGTTTTACAAGCATTTAACCAGCCATTGCGCGATCCAGCACAGATTATAGCCGTAGCTGTCCCACTATCGAGTACGCACAAAGTATACACGATTACCCGCCCCCTTTGATCTCCAATTAGATGAACATTTTGGGGTTCCACATCCCCGCGGTAGGGGAGAGATGATTGCGTAAATAGATATGTTGGGCGTTTGTGCAAACTGTTTGTCCATGTATACATTGTTATTATCATTGTCACGACTATAAAACAAGTGGACAGACGTAGCTTGAAATTTTTGTTCGCATATAAATGTCAAAAAAGTGACTTTTCGTTTCTGAGTGGAGAGCCGTTTTAA
This sequence comes from Microceris scylla, assembly GCA_018245595.1. NCBI lineage: Eukaryota > Metazoa > Arthropoda > Insecta > Lepidoptera > Hesperiidae > Microceris > Microceris scylla. The sequence continues at coordinate 4,709 of DWDT01004028.1, read as the reverse complement.
ACAGTAGGAGAAAGAGTCGAATTATGACGACGATGACGATGATGAGTTAAAAAATAGATCATTTGAGTTACGGTATAACCTTCAATAAATTATCATAAATACAATAAAAAAATAAAATAAAGTTTATTATTTTGCATTTCTGTTTAACGAAACATTTTAGTTTACATTGTAATTTATTGAAATAATTGATTATACATTTTGTTGTAATAAAACAATATATTTTTCATTTAATTTTAACTCCTTTTGTACTGTATATTAATCAAACAACTTATTTCACTTCTTTTTAATATCTTTTACTTTTTATTACTTACAGTAAATTAATTAATTGAACATTTTGCTTTCATCATCATTCGTATTACCGCAACACAGATATAAGTATTGGAATTAATCAAAGTGCGAGCGAGCCGGGGCGGCTGGTGCAGGGCGGGCGCTCGTAATCCGCCCACAAAGCGTGGACTACATACCGCAATTATCTGCTGGGGATTAAGTCGCTTACTTATTTCACTCGTCTCCTCTCTTATAAAATATAACATATATCATCAGATTCTTTTATATTAAGTGAACAAGAACGACGTGGGAACGAATTACCTATTTCACCATTTCCCGCGTTATGATGCTTTATAAATTAAATTTAAGCTCTTAAAATGCTTCAAAAATGCCTTTAATTGAATACAACGAGGTATTTTAATAAATAACCCAACTTTTACTTAACTTTTTTAAATACTTAACTTTTAATCAAGCATAACTAGTTTATTCAAATACCACAGACCAAGGGCAGAGATAGTGATGATTATGACATTATCATCTGTATTCATAGAGGTTCCCCACTGAACATACACCTCTGCAAACATTACCCGATTCACAACTCCTTTCTTCATAATACGTAATCTTCGTAATAGTGTATATAATATATTAAAATTCAGTTGGTTACTGAGTAGTTTATTTAACGACCTTTACAAAAAAGCTTTATGAAATTTTCCGAATAAAGGAGGAAAAACGATCGAAATAGTCCATCTGAAGATTTAAAAAGAAATAACCTGTTTATTCCAGAACTCATTCGAATTACTTTGACCGATAAATTGCGATCTTGAAACTTCTATTCGCTCTCATTCACGCCGGGATACAGGGAATTACCGAGTATAGGACTCCTTCAATGCAATAGGAAGTTTTGGTTTAGTGAGCATACTGTATACCTGATTTCCTGATTGAATCTCTACAAACTACGTAAAACACCCAACATCCTGTACAATAAGAGCTTATCGAATATAATAGATATTACTAGAAAGTAGTAAGGTGTAAATTTTCAAATTAGTAATTTAAGAACGAGAAATATGGATAACGAAAGAAATATACCATATTAATCTTATTCTACAAAAACTCTTTCAATTTGATATCTATTATACATTTATTTTAACAAACAAACCTATTACGAAATTCAATTAAAACATCGCGTATCAGATACTGACTTGTGGGAGAATGAGAAGTCTCCGTAATATAACCAGCAGCCGACTATGAAGAAGGTAATAAATATTAAAAAGCGCGTCATATCTGTCCAGATAGAGGTATCCGCAACTCACTGCTCTCCGACTACCGGCGTGACCTAGCACGATAATATAATAATAATAATAATAAATTCAATACGGACATGATCATAATATAGGAAAATGTCTGTAACATAATCACAAAAGTTGACCGGTCAATACTGGCGAGAAATTAGCAAGAGAGCGCCATTCGCGTACATTAGTGTGTGTGTGTGTGTGTGTATGTATGTGTGTGTGCGTTCATTCATACACTACGTGCTGTGTGAAACGCTGTTGAAAATCTCTCTTCGTAAATATAAATTAAAGTAATGCTATTCAAAAGTTGCATTTTATATTTTATTTTGCAAGCGATTATACCGCCCAACTCTACATTTTATTCTTCTGTTGTTACCTGACCTGACTTGAAATTATTTAAAGTCACCGCGATCACTAAATTGTATGAAAGTAGTTAATTTTTTTCCGATATTTCAACCCGCATGTCCACCGTGGGGATTATGGGAAAAAGCCCTTCATAATTCTAAATCAATCCATCTAGGTATGTAACCAAGAATAATTATATCACAATGTTAGATTATTGCTAGCATATTCTATTATTGGACATGAGTCTCCTGAAAAAGCAAAGTTTTTTACACATAATCCGCCACGCCGTCCAAATGCAAATTAGCAAAACCAAAAAACCATAAGTCATTTTAGAAATTTCATAACATAACGAAACCCGAACTTTCCTTTCACTTATAAATATACCCAAATGCCTACGAAAATAATTACGATTATAAACGAAAAAAAATCTAAAATCAAATATTTCCCTATAAATGAAAATAAAGTCAATTCGCAGCAATTATCGTAAGAACTTACGGATCGTATCTATGAACTGATCTAAGATTGAGAGAGAGATTTTAACGAAAGCACGGCCAGCCCTTAAGAGGCTTAATGAACACACACAAGGCTTAATGAACACACACACTCACGGCTAACGAACACACACCCACACACAAACGGTACTGCATTTATCGGTCCCGCGAATGCGTTTATATTTGCAGGTGTAACGTACGTGAGGTTAATGCACCCGCTGTCACTGTGTTCGTGCTGAACGGTCTGCGCTCCTTACTTCAGTTTTCATGTTAAACGTATTTAAATTTTCTACCCTTCTTAGCTGTATCTTGTTGTTTTAGGTTGTAATATTTTAATCTATATTCTAGCGATATGGGTTCAAGTGACAAAATACAAGATTGTTTATTATTATTATTGTAATACGCCACGTATCTTACAGTGTAAGTAGAAAAGACAGTGTATAGTATATCTATCCTTCCAAACCTAACCCAATTTATTATTCTGAAAATCTATTCCTTAAGTAATCTATTGAGATAATCCGATTAGGAGAATAACCAACTAATGATTATGATGTGATATTAAGGTTTTAAATAAGCTTATACATATTTAAATTTAAACAGATGTTACAAAAGATAATATTTAGATAATCGTCAACTTAGAAATAAACAAAATTTTAGAATTTAACAACAGTAACAAGAACAAAAGTAAGTGTCTTTCGAAGGTATATGTTTACTGACAAAATCAATGTAATGTTTTACCATTAAACTATAGTAATATAGTGTTTAACGAAATTAAGTAACATATGACGACATAAAGAGAATTCGACGTAGCGGGCACGAACCAAGGGGAGTGCGAAACGCGAAACTCAATGTTCAAATGCATTTTATTTGTGTGCATAAAGTTGCCAATGTGCATGTATGCATGTACGTTCGTATGTACATATATGTGTGTGTGGATGTGTGTGTTTATGTGTGTGCGGTTGGGTGATGACCACACCGGCGACATGCTAATTCCTTCGCAACAATCGTTTAGTGCATACAGGCACACTTGCATATAGTTTGTACATAATTTGCAATTTTATGTAGGCTCGTTGACTGTTGTGTTATTTGTTTTAATACATTCAGTTAGACGCAAGATTGTGTATGAGATATTCCATTAGTAAAGATGTTTGTATGTAAGTATTTTGTAAGCTTAAGACATTGCTGTGAACATTTGTTGTATGCCTGATACTAAACGTTATTGTATAAGATTTGAGATTGTCAGTAATTGTCTATTAATAACTATACATTGTAATAATCGTTGCTTAACGATAAGTACGGTTTTTATAATTCGAACCCTTATACAGGACCATCTTGTAAAATTTTACTGTAGACATTAAAAATATATAATTTTTTTATGATAAGTTGTTATATGGAAATATACAGAAAATAACCACGCTTTATACGTTATGCTTTTATTTCGGCTTTCAGCTCTTTATATTTGGAACTGTTTTTGGTACATCTCCAGGTTAAATCCTGGTTGGTAACTACCGCTGGCATTTCAGCCTGTAAGAAGTGTTTTTTAAGTGAGGAGACTAAACAATAATGCACTTCAACCACAACTGAAGGAATAGGATTGTTAGTGTCAGCTAATCCTATTAGTATAAGTACGTTAGTATTTTGGATTGCTATAGTCATGTTTTCAGCTAAGTAACATGCCCTCAAAACTCCAACATCTATTAGTAATTTCATTTAGATCTGAAAGCTACATATAGGTATATAAAAACTGCAATAATAATAATAATAACACTTTTTATGATAACATCTCAAATTACAAACATACATTTTTTAATTCCTTAATAACATCTTTCCCAATAAAATGTTTAAGCGTGGACGAGTGATAAATCAACACGGATAAAAACGGTTCTAATCCGATCATTACGATATGCTGTCGTTATAAAATCATCCGTTTCACGCATTACCCGACAATAAAACTCGGGCAATAAAAATAAACGGCCGGAGATTGACCACCCCTGGCATTTTATGTAGTGTGGAGTGTCGCCGTGAAAATTTCCAACCTTCTCATACATATAGCGATTGTTCCAGGTATAATGTTGCCAGGTGTAATAAAAGCGTTAATAATAATCTCATTTAAAGATTATGGTAATTGCAATTTTAAAATAATAATGTAACCTGCTTGTGTAGAACGAAATACATAAACAAAAAAACATTTAATTTATATTACATCATTACAAATAAACTTTATTTATTTCCTACACATATAGTATTATCAAAATTAAACAGATATAAAATACATTAGCATACACCATCAGACGGACGTCCGTCCCTGCCTACACCC
>DWDT01004027.1:0-11652 GCA_018245595.1 Microceris scylla | reverse complement strand
AGCTCAGTGGCGTGCCATTGGAGAGGCCTATGTCCAGCAGTGGACGATGACAGGCTGATAGTGTGTGTGTGTGTGAAAAAAAAGTTACCATAATTCCAGAAATAAAATGTGCACGGAAATAGTATTAGAATAGAATATAATCATATTGAGACGGGCCTACTTTAAAATAATTGTGGATAATTATCATTTAATATTTAAAAATTACAAATAAGCAGTGCGAAGATAGCCTTTTTATGGATAATATGTGCATTGAATAAAAATGGGTCCATAATTACCTACTGCCGTTAAAACTGACCTGACTGTGTATTTGGACAATAGCTCACATCAATATTTCAAAACCTCAAATTTTCACTGTTCGTTCTAGACTACTCTATATTATAATTATGTATGGTCGAACGAAGGAGATAAAGCTCACAGTTCGTTGAACCACCCCTATTATTGAATATCAAAAAGTCGGACCGGCGGTAATCTTCGAATCACTCTATTTCTGTACTAGCTGTGCCCGCGACTCCGTCCGCTTGGAATTTTTTATTTAGAAATCAATTAAGAAAACATAAAAGTGTTTTTAAATACAAAGAACCTTTTTTTTTTAAGTACTTCTGTGTATACGATATTTTTAGTTCTAAATATTGCCGTTGTCGCAATATTTTTTATTGCTGCTCCTCTCGTATTCATTTTAGCGCGATGTTATGTAGCCTATAGCCTTCCTCGATAAATGAGCTATCTAACACTGAAAGAATTTTCCAAATCGGACCAATATTTCCTAAGATTAGCGCGTTCAAACAATCAAACAAACTCTTCAGCTTTATATTATAAAAAGTATAGATTCATTATTGCGCTGCCCATCATAAGGTTTAATTAATCGACTGAGCAACAGGAGTTTCTAGACGTCAGCTTTATTTTCTTAGTCAATTAAAACAATATTTTCATATGTACCGTCGTCCCCATTATCCGATGTAGGTACACATTTGCTCATTGTTTAGACATTCACTTCTTATTCATTCATTTAGACAGTAATCGAAATATAACGCATGTTGATCTTCAATTCGCGAGCTGCAAATTTGTACAGGTAACATCTTCATGTTAACACTATAAACAGATATATTTCATTGTTCATGATTGGCGTACATTTTGTAAGTACTTAATACTCATATACATATGTATATTATATACATATAAATAGTATTATAAATGCAAGGTCCAGTAATTATTTCAAAATCTTGATTGTATGCGTATCGATTCCCGTAAGCGCAGACTATTGTTGAATCAGGCTGTGCATACAGAGGGATAATTAAAATGTTCACTTAAGGAAATGGATCCATGTTTGAAAAGTTAAGAGATTAAATTGCATGTCGGTCATTATATTTCCTGGTATACTTGCATTGGTCATATACTTTGGTTTAGTTTTAGAAGTTAGTATTTCATTACACTAGTCTTTACATTAGATAACTTCATGAACTACGCCTTTGTTATTTGACAACAATCCCAATGTCCAATTGTATTTGATATAAGTATTACGAAGTAGGTACTACAATTTAGAAACAACAAGAAATCACTTCTATTTGCTTATATTTACTACGTACCTAAATAGATATGAGCGAATATTGTTAAAAAATGGTATTTTTCAATGTGTTTAATTTATAAAAAAGCTTTCTTTCATAAAGGGTAGCCACTTGAAATTGCTTTAAAATGCAGGAATAATATAAATAGCTCGGAGTATAAACATTTTCTAGTCTTCCTCTGTGAGCTAGCACGGTTTAATAAAGAGTGCATTTACGCTACATTGCATTATTAATAAGTGAGCGCTATTCACGACTTTGTTCATAAGATATTTACAAATTATAGTCTTGGCTTTTATTATTGCGCTGTACTAAGTATTCTACTAAAAATACTTCAGAATCACTGAAATATTACGGCGTTTTCCCTTGGCCAGAAACAGTTTTCTGTTTAGGGGCTCTTTGATACGACATCGGGTAATGTCTCAAAGGCAACTACTGGGAATCACAAACTTATTACCATTGTATACCTACTCGAAATCAATATGTCAGTTACATACATTGACAGATTCTATTTCCGCAAAGGAAAACGCAACGGTAGCTTCATCCGTGATTATCAATTTCTCATATTTCCTATCGATCTGCTGTTACATGCATGTTTTCTGTGTAGTTACTATATTCTGTTGCACTGGTTTAATATACTCAGTGGATATCAGACTTGAAGATAACTTACCATATAAGTATAGGTAAATGAAATGTAAATGATTAAACATAATTATGTCACATGTAATTCTGTTGGTGGTTCTAATAAATAAATAAAAATAAAAAAAATAAAAAATAAGTATTCTTACAAAACGTTAATAACTTGTGCAGACGAAACAAACGATGGACTTTATTAAGGTATCTTTTGACTGGATATTTAAAACTGATTAATAATTATTGTGATGCCATTTATTAATTTTCTTTTTTGTTACGAAGTCAACTTTAGTCGTTCGTAACAACATTTAGGTTATATTTCAACCCAATCAAGCTTAATAATTAGAAAGTGATGCGAAATTTAAATATTCATATTTTGAGTGCTCATTTTTCCGTTATTTTAATTCGGCTCGAAATTAATTTGCGTAATAATTTATTCAACCGCGGATGGGTAGTTATCGAATTTCATCTCTGTATAACCTTCGTTAATTAATTAAATTAATAATTTTATTAAATTATAATCATAACGGACTACGTAGGATTAAAGCAGAAAAATAATTTAAATCTAGTTTTCATGTACTGAGTGAATTTTTTACTAGAATATGCTTGAGGATAAAATGCTAAGTAGAAATATAAAATACGGCTAGCCGATGACAATGTCTGCTACGTATCTCAGAAATGTAGTCAACCGAGGTCCAGGTTACTGTGGAATTTTTAATATATGGTATTCATCGGGCCAATTGTAAGCTGGAACGTATGTTATTACTAGAGGTACTTTTTATACAAAAAAATACGAGTTATACTGATTATGACATACCTTACAATGACCTTATTTTGTTTTTTATTTTCAGCGGGAACAAACAGGCAGACGGGCCACCTGATGGTAAATGGTCACCGTCACCTAAGGTCATGTGCAACACCCGAGGCGTTGCCAATGCTTTGCCGGCCTTGAAGGAGAGATTTTTTCACGCTTCTCTTGAAGAACCAAATATCAAAGCGCTCCGGGAATACCTCGGCCCGCGGTAAGAACGTACGGTGATGCGCAGGTGATGCGGATGGAACTTCAATCCCTGGCGCGTGGTACAATGGAGAAACGATAGATTTAATAGCTAGATTGAATAGCTTTTCAGAACGCTCACCATTATAAAACCGATAGAATACACAGAAGGACCCTATGTCCCTCGGGCGGCTTAGGCTTTTAGTCTTTCCGTGATTCCTGGGTCGTTGACGATTCGGACCGCGCGTTTTTACGGACGCCTTAGCAATATTTAGGCCTACTGCTAAAGCCTCCCCACCGCTTTCAATGGCTTGCGCCCAGCGAAGTGTCAGGTAATCTAGAAGATCGCCAGCTGGCCCTGGCGAAAGCCATATTGGCGATCGCTGATCACCTGGCGGTATTCCAGATACCTGAGGAGCTGTAAGTTGATTATTCGCTGAATCACCTTCGATAGTATGGAGGTAATTGCTATAGGCCGATAATTAGACGGGACAGAGCGGTCACCCTTTTTGGGTATGGGATGAACTAGGGAAACATTCCACGAAGACGGTACTATTCCCATTGTGTAAGAGAGTGAGAATAAGCGCGTTAAAACGGGAACTAACTCGGGAGCGAACGTTTTAAATACAAGGGCGGGAATGCCATCCGGGCCACTCGACTTCTTAACTTCGAGGGATTGGAGAGCCCGTTTGACAGCCTTTTGTTCAAAGATCAAGTCGCTCATTGAACTCTTACACCGCGGGATGGTAGGCGGCGTGACCCCTCTATCGTCAAGAGCCGAGTTAGAGGCAAATAGGGTAGCAAGGAGTCCAACTTTCCTTTTTGCCGTGTGGGCCAGGTAGTCATCAGATTTGCTTAGCGATGGAAGAGACGAACGACAAAAGTTCCCCTCGACAGCCTTAGCTAACGACTATTTTTATTGCTATTTTTCCGATGTACCTGGACTTCGCCCTGGTTATTTGCTTCTTTGCAAACCTGGAGACAGCGGTGAATTTTTTCCTTATTGGGAGGTATCCGGATGAAAAGTAGTCGTTCCTATAAGCGTAAATTAACTTAAATCTTTAAAACCCTCAAGACCTTAAATAAAAAAATTATGTCCTTAAAATACGTAACATATTTTCCACCCCTCCGAAAGTAATATGCATACATAGCTGATCGAATAACTCGACCTTCTAACTCCGCGTACACAACATTCCTACGAGTAAAGTCTGTCGATGCCGCAATCTTAGCTCTATAAGGCACTTACAATACGTATTTGTTCTTGCTTCGCTAAACATTTGTACGCGGTAACCTCGGCACCAGGACGAATTTAATTGTCCAATTTTTATTTTATTCTAATATTTTCAAGTGGTGTGTAAGTTAATTTTTTTTTCTGACTTTTTACAGTAGTAAAGCATTAACATTTTTGTAGTACCTACAGCATTAACGATGGGTGACAGACAGATGCCGGATGCGACAAGCCGAGGACAGGGCGCTCATTGGGGGAGGCCTATGTCCAGCAGTGGACTGAGATAGCTGATGATGATGACACTGGTTGTCGATCCGTTACCAAACTTTGTGTAATAACTCAACTTCTATGTAATTTTAGAAATAAACATATAAGCTTTCCGCGAATTTCCGAGTTATAAAATTACTTACCTATTGCATGGGACATAACTAGTGAAAAGTTGGAGTACTGCACACCTCTGCCTATCACTACGAGGAAACAAGCGTGACGTTATATTACAAAATTAAAATTTAATTATGCGCAAACCAGATAATTATATTTTTAAATCACGGAAAGACAACAAATCTGCACTCAATATTATAAACAACACTGCAATATTACAAGAAACCTAACCTGGATATTAAGAAGACATGTAAATTATTTTAAAATGTATTTTAAAACAGGATAATATCCTAAAAATATATAAACAGTTGTTCCTACAGTATTATTTAGCATACAAATAGGGCGCTTCTATCAAAGAGAATTTATCGGCATTGCGGTAAACGAACACACAAAATAATGAACACAATAATTGTCCAAAATGTTTTATGCGCAGCTACCCTTCTACGCCATTTTAAACGGTGGTTCTATCTGGTGAAGTTGTAACCTGCATTCCTAGAGCTACCACATTACATTATCTAGATCCTACTGAGTTACATCTCAATGCATTGTTATAAAAGTTATAATATTCTTTTAAATTAGTAAACAAAAGAAATTTCTGAGTATCGTGAAATTGAAACGGTATTATTGGAAACAAATTATAATATTATAATAATGTATTCTACTGGAACGTCCTACTAGAAGATCGAACTGTCTCCTTAAGTATACATTACGCACCAATAACGTACATATGTATTTCTACAGCGAGACGTCCAAAGTTTCCTCTCCACAAGGCAAACTTTGTTTTGTACTCGTTAATTCGGTTACTGTGGCTCGGGCATATGAGGAAATAGAAATATAGTGTACACGAATACAAGTGGTAACCGTGTTAAATGTTATTCATTTCAAAAAAATTTAAAAATGCAATATCACCCCTGTTATCCCCGAAGGGGTAGCCAGAAGAGTCTCCTACACTCCAATGTCTCATCAGTTACGTTTACTTCCAACTAAGGAATAGGTGGTTATCTTATACGATAGCCATACACCGGGCACAAATCCAGATTCCGAGCCATTAAAATCATTTACTTAAGAATTATATGGAGAAAAATGCATTTTTCATTTTGTATAGTGTCATAGAATATTGACGTATATAATTATTGTCATTTACTACAACGTAACATGACGGCTGTAATCCCCGAAGGGGTAGACAGAGGAGTACTTGTGTCAGTGATTTTTGATAATTTACTTACTCGTACCATAGATTTCATAACAATATGTGAAATATTTTTAATAGGACATTGGCAATGAACTTGTTATGTGTATTAAACGTCGGTCTCACTCGACGATTAAAAAATCAAAGTGTCCGTGTGCCGTCTATGCTGCTGCAAATTGCAACTGTGTGTACAAATTATGTAGACATGTTCCAACAGGTAGAGATAGTGTGGACGCACACTGAATATCTATTGTGTACCGAACAAGCTCGTTTGTAGGTCCTATAAATGGAATAACACTAAACTACCCGCTAACTTTCCATGTTACTCATACAAAGAAATAAACTACAATATTATTCATTTAGATTCGTAGTCTTCATATGACGCCGGTATTCGAGGAGCTTATTTATTAAAACTTGGCTCTCGTGCTCGAAGTTTATATGAATGTTACAAACCAGAAGCGGTGCAACTGCAAGCCAAACTCACATTTCCTGTTAGTCGCGGGAACCCCCATCGCCACCGCATTTCAAATAATATGTTTACAATCATAGCTCAACTAACTTTCAACTTAATTAACATGACCTCCTGTTTGCCTTTGCTTTCTGTTTAATATTTGACATTTTACTGCTAAACTAGAATTATTATGACATTGTGGTGGAAGAATTACTAAACCCATGAATAACATTAATAGAAGTAGTACCTTGTGAAAAATAGTGATGTAGAACTCTGTCATGTTTTAAGTTCCATACTAATTATAACGTTTCTCATTTCATAATGAAAATTTGATTAAATTGGACTGGGGATTAAAATTAATAGCGAACACCTCACACATCTTCGATTTGCCTACGCTATAGTGAACTTGGCGGAGTCGCTGGACGACCTATGCTCGGCGACCTCAATAGTACCTCACAACGGGTGAGTCTTAAGATGAACATGGACAAGACGATTAAATTAGATTTGGAGAAATTCCTGGAATACGCAGCCCACTGGTAATTGTCACACATAAATGTGGAAGCGATAATATAATTATAAAATCTATTTAATCGGGGATAAATTAAAATCACCCGGCGCCAGCTTCGCCCGGGGCTCACAAAATATTTTCCAACCTGTTGCCTACTACACCAAAAATACCTTTGTTCGTAATATTACAGCTTTACGTAAAAAAAATATTTCTTCGACCAGGATAGCGACACAAATAATAATAGACATTCCTTCGTAGAATAATATTAATAAATGATTATATTTTAACTTTATAATTATGTTTTTATCTATAACAAAATGAATTATTTACGTACCACCTTTGTTATCCAGGTGTCTTCTGGCACATACAATTTAGGATTCCTCAAAAAAAGTGTGAAGAGGCTCTTCCTAGGCCTGCGTGCTCCATCTTAGGAGGCATCCGTGCTTTCTGTCTGGCGGAATCGCGGCCAAACGCTAGCCCATCATAAGATAAAACAAAGTTACAACGTCTACAGTCTATCACAACACTAATAACAAATTCTTTGCACAGTAATAAATATTATCTCGACTTACTCCACTGCACTCGCATCGAGTAACGTTAATAAAAAGGCTGATTTAAGAGAATATTTGAATTCCTTCAGTGGCACTTAGAGCGTCGCGTCGGGCGAACAAGAAACTTGATTGCACAAAACATTCATTCTCTTTAACAAATCCGTAGTTTAACGCTCGAGAGAGTCTTAAAATCCTTTTGTTCGATTTTCTGAAAGAGATATCTTAATTATTTTATCCTATATCGGTACAGCGAGACATTGTTTACTTTGATAGAACTGTTTTAATATCGTGGAGTTCTAGGGAATCTTAATAAAACCTACTGAAGCAGGAACAAAAGTACTTAAGAGCATATTTAATAAAATCTTTGATCTTCGACACGTTAAATCACAATATATGTATTATAGAAGAAAAAGAATTTACAGAAGAAGAATTACTTGATTGTCAGTAGAATTAATTTAAATGGGTGACGTCTGTTGTCTATAAAAGGGCTTGCGAGCTCACTTTTGGGATACTTCTAGTTGAGTTCTCTTGGCAAGGGGAACCTGTGCCTGTTTGAATGGTCAAACTGTCTTCTCTGCCTATTAATATTTGTCTGTAATAGATTGTTAAAGTGATCTTGATTAGAAAGCTCTTTATTTTATTAGTTAATCTAAAATCCTGTAACAATTAATAAATAAGTTCAGTGTTATTTGTTTTTATTTTGCATTTTTCACTTCTGGTTTCCTAAAAGTATATATACGTATATATACGTCACTATAGATAGATTGTATATTTTTTATAAAATCCGTCAAATGCCTTGGTTACGTTTTGGAGTTATAGCAAACTTAACTTAAGATCATCTGGCGATGTCAAGAGGAATTCATGTGGGTACACTGGTAGGCATTACAACATGTCAACAGTTTAACCGGGGAAGCATCACGGAGAAGTTTAAGATGAATACTGAGTAACACTAACTATGGCTTGGTTTAAGCTATTTTTTTCTCTCAAAAGATTAACAAAACAATCACTTACGGAGAAAGAAAATTAACTTAAATACAACAGGCAATTTGTAAGCCAAAAATAAAACTGTTTTTACTTTTTTTTTCACCACTGGAGTGTACGTATACACTATAAACATTATTTGAAATATGAGTATCTACTAACTGTACCCGCACTCATACATATGTTCCAGTCTACAATACTAACAATCCCTACCCCGCATTTCTGTTAACAATTTAACACTATTAACGAAGTAGTTAGAATAAGTCCAATTAGTGTAACTTACATACATAAATATGTTCACGCCAAGTCCGTTACAGGGTAGGCAAAGAGCACAGAGTGCCAAATATCAGAATTCTTATACCTTGCATACCTACCGGTCCTTTGTTCACATTCATCAATGTCTTCATACATGTACCCCGGTTTCGGAGATAACTTGTTGATATAAAACCTGTCAATAAAGTCCGATTAGTAAAAGTTGTTGTTTGGTTCAGTAAGTTAAAATATATTTTTAAGGCGTACGCTAAACATATGTGAGTTAATTTTGTACTAAATTTTATTTGTTGCATTAATCATCACTTCCTCATAAACCTAACCACCATTACTCGGAAGGGGTTCGAACTGAAATCAATTTCGTAATACCAATATGTAATTATGAACAACGACAGCTAAGCATAAGAGGCAAATATTTGAACAACGCACGGATAGTCAATACGCGTTTGCTGTTGTGGAACAAAATTGTCCATCAAATTAACACGAACGTACTAAGCACCGCGTTCAGGCAAACAAAACGGACGGTGCAGTAATCGCCTCTAAAAATCGTCTGTGTCACAGATTTCCTTAAAACGCAACGGTTTCTGGCCGCAATCCATTGCCTACGCATGTTTTTATTATACGAGTAGGTACGTGGTTACTAATGTGTTTTAGATTACAGTATAAACTGACATATGTTTGTTCATAGCCGTAAATATAATGACACAGTCGGATTACAGAAAATCAGTGACCGTGGTAAAGTAACATCGGCGTACTAAAATTATTGATATTACGTCTAATAAAAAAAAATATTTGTAAAAAAAATTTCTAAGGTGTATGGAGTCTGCCAACCCGCACTTGGCTAGCGTGGCAGACTATAGCCTTAACCCTCTCAATATAAGAGGGGACCCACATTGCAACTTTATTATGTATTATTATTATTATTGTGTCTAATATAATACTTGTTGCAGCGTTAAGATGCGTCTTAAAATGGAGCAAGCATGCCCAGGAAGAGCCTATTCACCCTGGGTTTGAAGAGGCCTAAGTTATACATATGTGTTCAAAAACACAGACGTCGGCAGAATGTTCCATTCCTTGGCCGTCCAGATAAGAAAGATTGAACCAAACCGTTTCGTTCTGGCCATAGGAATGTTCACTAGACAAGGATGGTAACCTGCCGTGCTTCTATATGTTTGGTGTAGGAAAAAGTCTTTATATCCAAAGTGATGCATTAGACTTTGTTTGCATGAAATGTATAAAATTTAAAAAAAATATAAAATAATATAATACTTAAAATACCTCTGGACAATCTTAAACATTATTAATAAAAGTTATAATCTTAAACATCCTGCTGTCTGGCAATAGATTTACCTCGTATAACCTAACCGAGAACTATTATGAAAGGTATAACCTGACAGATAAAATATAGGAATACTATCTTACCTCTTTTGGGGCTAAATAGGCGTGATCGTATGTTTAGTTAATCTCAAATAATCTGTTGAAACCGATACAATTTAAGCCACATACAAAATTAGCGTAGAAATCTGCTTGCGAAGACCTATGCCTGTCCTTGAAGGATTCGCAAAAAAAAATTATAAATGGCTGCTTGAATTTTGTAAATGTCTAAAACCTATAAAGCTAAAGAAACAATAAGCACATTAGAACTACAAAGAGACATAAATTTTCTCTGTAAGTGTACATGTAAGATAATTCTTCATGACGAAAAAGCGATTTAACGCCACGCAAGTAATAACATAGTAGGTATTACGTATCTTGCAAATTCTCGTACAATTTGTAATCTGAACGGCGTCGCCGACATCTCTGCTGACATCTTGATAGTATAATTACAAAACTAACTATAATTGCATAACGTATTGCAATATATTCACTTATCTTTCACATCACACATCAGCACATCACCAGCCTATCTCAGTCCACTGCTGGACATAGGCCTCCCCAAAAGGGGGTTTATGCCTGTAATCTCCATGCTGGGCATGGGGGTTGGAATTCGCAGTGACAGCTTTTCGCACCGCCGCGCCGACGGTGCTGCCCGTCGACGGCCAGGGCATTTAGCTGTGCCTATTTAGGCTGCGCTATACCGCAATCAGCCGGTCGCCACAGCCTCGTCTGTTATAGCAGGGTGCACCACGTGCAGGTGAGGTTGGTTTGGTCTCCTGAGATGGTGGTTGGAACCCCTTACGCCCCACTTACGACATTTTATATGATTACATCTATCCTATACCTACGTCCAATAATGGACATAGGCATCTTCGATAATAAACATATCTACTATTGCTTACTTTAAATTTAGATAAAACTAGCTTAAATACCATCATGAGATCATCATCGAAAACATGATTATTATCATCATCATCTCCAGCCCTATGATCATCAAACTTATCATCATCATGGTCAACATCTATTGTCTAAGGCACATTATTATACACAACACAAAAACATTATTATTATTACGTGTACATTACATATTATACGTATGTTTGAAACAATAAACCTACTCTCGTAATGTGAGCACACGAGTATCTCAATTGATACGCTCTGATAACTATTGTGTACACACAGAAAGTATTATGTAGTACTTGATAAGAAATATTTTAGAAATATTTTTCTAATATATATTCGTACGAGCTGATACCCGCCCGCTCCGCTGAACGTAAAATAATTGAAATAAACTTGGGTTCATGTTATTTTCATTAATGATATGCAACCTCTAATAAACTTTCAGGTATACTAAAGGTAATCCTTACGCTACGCTTTCTTCCGATTAACTTTGTTTCCCGTGGGAATGAGATATTTTCCGGCGGTAAAAAGTAGCCTATGTCCTTTCTTAACGTCTTATCTATGTTTATGCCAAATTTTATCAAAATCGGTGCAGTGGTTTAAGCGTGAAAGCGTAGCAGACAGACA
>DWDT01004026.1:0-11654 GCA_018245595.1 Microceris scylla | reverse complement strand
TTAACCCTCTCAATATGAGAGGAGACCCGTATTCCAGCAGTGGAATTGTAATGGGTTGAAAAAAAAAACATGTTTTGTGTTATAATTATGAATTCTTAATAAAACACTTCTGGAACAAAGGACTGATAGGACTGCTGCGTAAACTGGTTTATTTTTATGATAGTAATTCTACAGCATGTAATCCTACAGCTGTACATGATTACGAATATCAGTGGTCTTTGATTTTGCGTAAACCCTTACAAAGTCTTCCCCTGCTTGCTAATAAACGGATGACGGATGTATCAGATCCACGACATAGTAGTATAGGAATTATTTAAAAAGGTGGCATCACATTGATGTGGTTGGGTTGCCTCGTAATAAAGAGATTGACTAGAAAAGCACAAAAGTAGATTGAAGTGTAGGACAAGAACATGCTCTAATGAGCGGTAAGTGGCCCCGAAGTGGGGCTATGTGAGTACATTGCCCGTGTAGTGCACTGCAAGTGCGGGTGTTAGTGGCGCGACAAATTGGACAATTTGGGGACAGGGATCCCAGGATAATTGAATAATATTTGAGAGAACGCTCGCACTCCCGTTGCGTGTACCGGGACGTGTTAAATTAGAGTGCAAATAATGATTTATGTTGTAACATAAATCATTATTTGCACTTAATTTACACTTAACTACATTTACACTTAATTTTAAAGTTAGTTAAATATACAATTCTTGTTAAACTATACGTATTGAAATGTGAAACTGTATTTAATTTGGTCTTTTCTCGATCCAGAAATAGATAGTACTTATTAATGCTTTTGTTTTCTAATTTGCTTTAGTTAACGATGTATAACGTGTCCCGTTGCAGATGGGGCGTGTTTCGCGCGCGGCTTTTCCGCGACAGCTGCGTGTTCCACCGCGGCAACTACGTAAAGGACCTCAACAGCCTCGGACGGGACCTGCGTCGCGTCGTCATCGTCGACAACTCGCCCGCCTCATACATATTCCATCCGGACAATGCTGTTAGTATACTCATTCTACTTATTATCCTACTCAGTCTTGCATTCTCTTATACATATATAACATTTTAAAGGTACTTTTTCACTATTATTTCGGAAAACAACAACACAGCGTTTTCGTGATGGTTGGATTTCTTTTAGGCGAATTTAACTAAAATTATAGTGTTTCTCTGATTAAAATTAAGAAATGTTCCCAACAGTGGTATTAGGTATCGATATTAATAATATGATTGACGGTGTCCGTTCCCAGGTACCTGTCGCGTCATGGTTCGACGACATGACAGATTCAGAGCTGCTGGACCTGATACCGTTCTTCGAGAAGCTGAGCAAGGTGGACAGCGTGTACACGGTGCTGCGCAACTCGAACCACCCGTACAACTCGACGCAGGGCGGCTCGCCGGCCACATAGCCGCGGCCGCGCGCGGCTCTCCGGCCGGCCCGCCTCCGCGCGCTGCTCGGGAGGGGGGCGAACTTCGTCTTAAGTGCCAATTTTGCCTTCTGGATAGTGAGGACCTTGTTTGTACCTATTTTACAGTTTAGGTATTACTTAGTGCGTAAGTGGTCCGTATGATGGATTTGTGATCGCCCCGCCCTCCCCGCACCCCTCCCTCGACGAGTGCGCTCGCTACGTTGACGATTCCGATGACTCCGCGCTTATCAGTGTTCGCGATTCGACCGATGATACTATTTCAATATTAGAAGCGAAATTGATTTCAACATTTTTTATATCGTGCTTGGGAACAAATATCGATTTTATTGTAAGTTAAGATGCGTTCGGCCGTTGCCGTCGCCGTCGCCGCCCGCTCCGAGGCCGCTCGTCACCTTGCATTCTCACGGACAGTCTCATAACACACTCGTAACTTACGAATTTTACGGTTGGACTGGTATTTTACAATAAGGTGTAGTAGCCGGCTTAGTGGAGCGTGTAAATATAGTTATTCCCGCTGCTGCCGGGACCTCTGCGTCCCCGGATATCGTATAGGATGTACGATTTACTACATTGTACATAATCTATAGTATTAAATAATATAAGATATTGATAGTGGCCGACCGTTAGTTGAGGCAGTGTATATTGCCGCGCCGTTACAACGCCGATATTACACCACTACTGAGTTTTACTTCAGTCTCATCACTCAAGCGATTAGCCCAATAAGTAACAGGCTCAAACCGATCACTAATTAAACAGATTTAAGATTATTTAATATATGAAATAAAAATGATTCATTTATCTCTAAGTGCTCTATGTGTATTTAAAGCTTTTTTCATTATTGTAAATAGAATTCCTGTTAAACTCGTACGTAGTGTGATATCGGCCTATTAAATTAAGGTCTGTGCACATTTTTTTCACTGTACGTACGGTCACACTCTTACATAAGTAAGTGTATGCGATTATCGAAGTGTGTACATACCTTAAACATACCTTAACACCGAACACCGATTACGTCAATATTCTGATATAATTATATATTTTTTGTTTTTGTATTGGTGACAATAAATTGTCGGAAGCGATAAACAGTGTCATATGTTTATTTTAAATTAAATTAAATAATAATTAATTAATTGTTAATTATGTAAACAATAGGGATAATTTTTAATTGCGTGTACTTCCGATCGTTGTAACACGGGTGAATGTTTTATTGACAATGAAAGTTGACATCTAATATAGTTATGGTTTTATTTGCGATTTGGTCATCATAAGAGAAATTATGTG
Source organism: Microceris scylla (assembly GCA_018245595.1). Classification (NCBI taxonomy): domain Eukaryota; kingdom Metazoa; phylum Arthropoda; class Insecta; order Lepidoptera; family Hesperiidae; genus Microceris; species Microceris scylla. Next base: position 8,952 of record DWDT01004026.1, on the reverse strand, counting down.
ACGATTGGATTTTTTTATATGATTGTTCTTGTTTTCAATAACCAATAATCTTTATGACTACTTCGTTGGTCGTGTGGTCACAAGTGTGACTGCTGATCGAAAGGTCCTGGTTCCGATTCCTGGCTCGAGCTATATTGGGTTTTCTACCTTGAAATTTCCGGTGGTAGTTCAGAGTCCAGATCTGTGCCGGGTTTGTGGCAGAGAGTTCATAGTGTGCCGTAATTGTAACTAGATTCTTCTGCCTGGATGTTATATTTGTTTTCTTAATCATTATCATGTACATTATATGTGTGTTCATACGGCGCACAAATAAATAACTTTTAAACATTTTAATAATCATTCGTATCATGTTATCACTGATTGAAATTTGTACTTTTTTTGTAATTTATATACAATTATTATTATTAAGTGTAACTATTACAATGATATTATAATTTATTTGCAACCAGCGGGTGTGACTCGCCGGTACATTTACTTATATTTTGCGTCGTTTAAATTTTTCTTTATGACGTACCAAATCTCAAAAGTCGCTTATGAATGTAATCGTCTCAGTATTAACTAGGTTTGTAGAGTTCGATGCCATTTTACACGGAATTATTATAGTAAAAAACCATTATTATTGTAAATTAAAAAATAAAACTATTTTTACACTCTACCGACTACACATTGCAAGGCGAATTAGTTTTATTACCCGTTTTATTTTAACATTTATTAAGTATATGGTTTATTTAAAATAAGTGATAAATGTGATAAAATAGTGCCCTAATAGAGTTTTATCAGTTTTTGTTTTTATCAATAAAACTGATTTTCGCATCTACTAATGATTTTAAAGGATTCGCCTCGTCTGTGTAGTTGTACATATATAAACTTTGTAGAAGCAAAATTCAAAATTGTAACGGAATATAACTAAGATTTGATCAATTAGGTGATAAATAAATATATGAAATGGTGCTTTCAGTATTAGTTGTTTAAGCAACTCGCGCGCCCTCTATGCAGGCGGCAAAACAACTGCACTGATACAGCTCTACCACCCCGCGGCGACAGCCCACAGCTGGGCAAAGCGTTCCCACTTATTTATTTTTACTCTTATTATTGTTTAATCTTAATTGCATAGCAAAACAACGGTTATATATGATTTTTTAATTTAATTTTTATTAATATTGAATTATGTAATTTTTTTTCTTAATTTCTAAATACGCAATCGATCTATGATTTTGTTTTGGTAGTAAGCGACGTTGTAAATAAGATTTTTATTAACTTAAAAATGAGTAATGAACGAAACAATAATTAATTAATTAATGTAAGCCCGGGCTTGATTTAACGGACGATAACAATTTTATTATATCAATTAATTGTTTTCATAATGTACGTGTAAATGTTAGTTTGTTATTTAGTGACTACGAAGCCGGTGTATGTAAATACCCCCTTATATTTCTGTTGTGTAAAACAATATGTAAAATAATCGTGTAAGTTTTTTTAAACTCTTTGTTAATTTTATACATTTTGAGTTTTTATTTTGGACCTGTGTCAACACGACTTCATTGTACTTCCCATCTCGTGAGTGATAACGGGCCTATGACCTTGAGAAGCGTTATCGTTTCCCTTTGTCACTCGTTCGAGTCTTATCGTTTTATTGTTGTCTCCCTTATCATTCATTGAACAAACGAAAGAGATAGCAATAAACTTGTCGTTGGTACAAGGCCTCGGTGATACGCTTTCGAATGTTGACTTGCTTGATATAAACAATAGTACTACGTATACTCTTGTTTTTTTTTTTAAATTAATATTGATTTGTTACTGGTAACATTAATCATGTTTAAAATATTATATTTTTCTGAAACAGCTATGAATTTGTGGATTACAAAACAAATTAAAACATACTACTTAAAAATATTCTTGTAAAATAATTCAGTGTTAATAAATAATTTCAGTTAGGATTGCCAACTATTTAAAATGTTTTAGTCAGTATAACTATTATTTTCTGATAAAATTCTTAAATTCAAGTGGATTGATTAACAGTTTTATTAACCAACATTGTTAACAAAATTTCAATTCCTATTTATTCAAACACTTTTACAAAGTAATTGTAACACTTATTATCCTTGTTTATTGTTGGCAACCCTGCAATGAGAATATCTATAATGATCCAGTATGAACAAAATCTACGTTTAAACGTTCAAAAGCGTATAACCATTGTGTACCAACTGTGTTGTATACATCGTGTTTTATTTTTTCCTTTTATTATTAACAAACATACATTTTTCTTTTTGTACATAGTCGTATAGGATTTGGATAACAAGGTACCCCTCGCGAGAGCCACATAAATATTCGATGTAATTTATTATTTTATTTATTAATTAAGGATAACCAACAAAAATATAAGTTTTAATTGCACATTTTGCAAACATATTGTTATTTTCGTCTTACCTGTATTTTTACGTGTATGTTGTGTGTGAGAATAATAGAATGAAGATACTCAAACATGAATAAGGAATACAATATATACTTATGTATAGATGTGAACGATAGTTTCAAGATTCAATATGGAAGGACTAAATTAAGTTGCCTTCCTGTGTAACAGTGTGGTAGGAAGAGACACTGGGATATAAATGTTTCTACTCCCAACTTTGTCCTTTAAGTAGGCACATCTCTTCAACCTCGTACTCAAATAAAATTCACTTTAATGTTTGTCCCTTCTTATGACTTGATAAACATCCCTGAATTACTTTTCAAACATATATTTTGGAATTACCGATTCCTCGGGTTTCTTCGATAGCTCTCTTAACATTCCTTATTTATTGTATGTTTACATTTAGCGCTATCCTAAACAGCGTTCAATTGCGCTGCCGCAGTGTAGTTGGTTTCATACCATGGTCCATGTCCATGTTCCTCTGTTTTAAATGCACTTAATTTTAACCTATATTGAAATTTTTATTATTTTATTAAGCGTTTTTTTTATTCAGGTCCTCCTGCTCTTTCTGTCCTTTTTATCAACTCATATTGTGGCTATATGCAAAATTAAAATGTATTTATGTTAATAATGAAATTATACAATAATTACACGAATGTCTGTGTGGCTGTCGCGTCTCGCAATCATCTACAGACAGTTAGGGTGTTTGCTTACTGTCCGGTAAGATATCGTCATTGATATCCGATATTCTTGCACGTCGGAAACAGTTATTCAGTTACAAATTGTTCGAAATTGATTTTGTGTACACTATTGTTTGTACGTGTGATTTTTGTATTGATATATTTCAACTGCTTGTATATAGGAAAGAAGTACTGCTATTCCAGAACTTGCGACAATCGGTTTGTGTGTTGTATTTCTGTACGATGTATTGGATTAAGATAAAGATAACGATATTATATCGGATAAAGTGTAAACACTCTTACAAAGCATTTATTTGTAAGTACTAACATTTATTTTTAGGATGTTATAGTAATATATACGTTGATTTATAGTTAAGGGTTACGTTGAAATGCAGTTTACCCATCGCCACCGTTGTTGACGCCTTGCTGAGGACTGTACGAAAGGGTGATCACTTTTGTTGTACTTCCAAGATGAACAGTTGCATTCAGCGCTCTATTGGTTGATAAATACCCACTGCCTATCGCTTCAGGGATTACAGGCGTGATGTTCAGTTGTAATATATCGATTTTGTAAAACTTATAAAAAATTCAATTTAATTCAAGGTTTGATCTAAGTTGTACATTAAAAGTGACACGTGTGAAGCAGCCATTACTTAATCCCTCTCTCCCCGCATGTATATTATGACATTTGTGTAGTCTTCGCGTTGAGATCTAGTTGGATAGTGTGTGTACTCCACATTACATCAATATTTTAACGGATTTACACTGGTATAATATTCCAGTAATACTTCAAATAAACTTTGTTTTTTTTTTCAGAAAAGAATCTATTATTATATGAGGATTGGATTGTTGATGTAGTGGATTGCGAGTTCGCAAAATCCAACATTTTTCTAAAATTCAATCGTAAAACCATTGAAGTCCTTCGCACTCGAGCGACCATGAAAGCATATTGTTTTAAAAATATAATTTCTCTGTGTACGACGACTGATTTCTTAAAATCTATGAAAATTGATACGACACATACTGTCTTGTCCATACTAGAACTCAACCCGTAGAATATGCCATCGTTTTACCATAACGCATTGACACTGAAAATCGTCCATGTTTAATGTATATTTAGTTATTTAATGATGTTAATTCGACGAGTAAAATATGATTTAATGCATGCAATAAACTTCGATTGATATTTTGCTATTAATATCTTATTGTGTATAATGAAGATTTTTCTTTTTTTAATATTTTAATTTTGTCTTAACATTGTGTTAGAGAGGTTAAGGTGTTCATTGTTGTATTATTAATTTTGCAGAATATGTTTTTATAATATAATATACATATTACTATCGTAATTTAATAATTGTATAAGTTAAAAACCGTGCGGTTAAAAGGAGGATGTAGGAAACGTAACAGTCGCTATCGTCTGTCTTGCTCGGTTTGCGTGTGGTACGTAACGTGCGAGCGAGACGGCATGCAAGCGTCGCTGTTTGTATGTCCGGTTTTTATCGCGCGTGTTCTATTAGGTATGAAAGCGAGATGGTGATTTAGACGTAAAGTGACATTTGTAATAATGTTATCGTCTCGTTAGCTTACTTTTGCAATAATTACAGGACTCGTTGATTTTCGCGGTGCTTTAAAAAGAAGAATTATTATTATGATTTGGAACAAGTGGGTGGCCATATTTTGTATTTAGTTTTTTTTTGTATTACCCGAAATAATTTTTACATAGAGATTCCGCCATCAGATTGTTACTGTTTTTGTTTTTAAATTATAGCTTTAATACCTGCTCAGCTGATACGGACTTAAACGATAGGGCTTAATGTACACGGCATTTGTATGTATTTATCAATAGTGCTGTCATTTCTTATTATGCTCCGCGTATATTTTTCTCTTCTCCGTCGATATTAGCATGGAGCGTTGTTCCTTCCATGTATTAGAATAGAATATCTCGGTAACGTGAAAACCTCGGCTTCTTCGTTACACATTGATTTTTCTTTTTTGTAAACAAAGTACAAAATTAAATAGCATGCGTGGCAGTGACGTAACGAACAAGATGTAAAATGGTGTATTCGATCATTTTATGTGAATGTAAATTTATTATTATTATTAATAATTAATATAATATAGGGTTGTGCTTATGCTGTACCACATATCTTACCCGACTCATTATATACGATCGGTCTAGACGTCCGCGGAATTAAATTCTAGCCATTAGGATAGATATGGAAGCTATTTGATGTTTTTCTTTAACGGTTTTGTAACGGTTTTTTTCTTGTTATACGCATGAGAATCTGTCACATTTGACGACTTCGCCTTACGACGAAATCCGCCGATGTTGCTGACGAGGTTCTTTATGAGTTGCTCTCCCCGTGATGTATTATATCGTTTGTCTATATAGAGATGAATATTTTATTTATTCTCGTTACACAGTATTGTATCGATAGGGTACCTACCGTGAAGTGTATAACTTCCTTCAGGTCACGTGTTCGATTGAGACAATTTTTGTGGGTAGTTTATTTATAAACTGTTCGATATACAATGGCTTGGAATACATGTCATAAATTTGAAGAATTACGTAGACGAAGTCCTATTCAGAGAGAAGTCAATATTTCCTTTAGTACGTTATTCTCAATAACTAATAACCTTGTATGTAATGAGTTATTTCACAACAATTGTCTCCCTTGATCGTGACGATAATTGTGTATGATTTGTAGCGAGCCTATCCTATGTAATATATTAATAAATATTCATGTGTTGTTGTCCTTTATCGATGTACCTACACATAAATTGTCAATTAATTGTAATTAAATTCTAATATATCACATTAACCACATGCTTTTACAATATATAAGTTTTAACACAATCTGCATTGTAACATATTAGGAAAGTCTTAACGGATTTTAACGGTTTATTTTTAAATTTTAATTCTAACAGCGACGTTGCTATGAATTTTTATATGTATAATAATGATAAATATTATGTAATCGAATCAGAAATCCAATGACTACAAATCGAAAATGTAATGAGGTATTAGAATATTTTATGTAGCTTTTTTAAAATCGTATTTTTGATGTCATCTCAATCATGGTGAAAGTGCAATATTTGTTGTGGTTTTAACGGTTTTAACTCGGCGGCGTTTGACATGTCATACAATTTTAAATACAATGAATTGATACAATAATAGGTGTTGGCATAGTCCAGATATATGTGCAGCATTATGGGCAGGTATTGTGAACATTTTGTACCTATAAGAGATTTGCACGTGAGAGGACTATAAAAGTATTTACGGTGTGTAAGACCCCCGAGGTAACAGGATTCACGCGAGTCGCTAGGTAACATTTACCTAACACGAAATTTATATAAAGGTGTACATTTTTGATATAACGTTGTACAAAAGAGACATTTGGTATGTTATTTTAAAGGAATGAAATAAATAGCCTTAATAAACGAGTGTTGGTGTGTCATTTTGTTGCCATTTTCAGGAGTTCGGCTTACAGGTCAGTTTCTTGCAAATTGGGATGTGAATATTATTGCAAGAAATGATAATACAATTATTTATTTTTCTGGCAATTTTATTAAATGTTAAATATATTTTTCTTTTAAATATTTTCAACACAGACGAGATAATTGATATTAAGGGCATATAACTATCTCAATCTATTTATATCGCATTTATGATATGGTAAGTTGATGTTTATTATGTACTAGACATAGTAACTACTATGAACTTCGCATGGTCGGGAATACCAGAGGCCTCATCTTGCCTCGCTGCGGCTACGCTTATGCAATCAAAACATTTGTACTACTCAACTTTGGGCTGTTACATGACTGCTAATAAAAACTGAAAAAGAAGTAACACATTCACGTGATTATAAAGTAATTAAAAATAATTAAAGCCTCCAAATTAAAACGGCACCTTTTTGAAAGATACAACGAACTTAACAGTTTAATGTGTATAAATAAAAAAATATATAACTAAAATTATTTTAAAATACTAAAAATACAATACAATTGACTAAAAGTATGACTATTGGTATTTTAAAACTGTTTAATCTGTGGCAATACTACGTCATTTTACAGATAGTATACAAAACACACTCGTAAATAGCACAAACTAAGATGGGTGGGATTTGATCACGCACTAAATAATTTTACAAATAATTGTAACAGTTATTCACACATAAATATAACATTAGATATTGTAATATATCATCAGACGCATAATTGCTGAACATGTGTATATTGTGAGAAAAATATTAATTACCCTATATAATAAATACATTATATCAAGATTTACTTAAATTATTGCTATATTATTGAACAGTTTTTATTGCTTTTTATTCAATATTTAAACGGCATTATTCTTACGGGCTAACAACGACATTACTACAATAGCAATAGGCTAGTTTCAAACCAGAAACATAAAAAGTTGAAGGTAGACAAGGTTTCTTGTAAATCGAGCGACAGAAGTGGCAGAAGCGCATACAAGCCAGGTTTAATGCTTATATAGGATAATCTCGAAATTCGACTACAACAGATCATACATCACTCTTTACTGGAATAATACCTTGCTATGGTGCATTTCTTTAAATTTAACAGTATACTACCTTCTACGACATTTAATTCATTTTCAAGTTTTAATGTAATATGGCTTCATGGTTTGAATCCCTAGCCACAAATAAGCCCCGCGACAATAACACTTATATACAAGTATTGGATATATTCCAATGTCAAATACTAACTAGTTTCAATTTATCATATAGGACGCAAAGATAATATGCATCTATTTTTGGCACGCAAAAAAAATTACAAGATAAGCTTGTTTAAATTTGGTTTTGTGAGTTTACATACATTTTTAATAAAACCTTCATGTTACATTTATTTTAGGGATCTATTTTAAAGGAGAAATAGATTAGATTGATAAAATATATGTGACCTAAATTCAAATATAGAACGGAACAAAACGAACGGAACTGGAAAGAAAGGACAGAAGTGTTTCACAACAATAAAATAAATATTTAAGTAAATAAGTTGACATGACAATTACATTAAATATATATTTTTAGAAGATAAGCGTTGTGAAAATAATATGTAAATATTATTATTAATAGTGAATTCATATTTAAAAGCAATTATGGTTCATAAAACTAAATTTTTTGAGACATTATTGATTAAAGAATAGATTTTAGCGGTGTTACGGTAAAACAAAAATTCATATTTCATAATATTGAATCTTAAAGATTAATACGTAAGCCCTAACATCTCTTAACTCCACATTTCAATTTTAATATGAAGAAGTAATAGATATAGAGACAGAAAGGAGAAAAAGAGAAAAACGGAAGGAAAAATAAAGTTACTTTAATAGGTAATTAATTAAAGCGGCTATATTTCGCTATGTACAGAAAAGCTATTTATATACAACTCTTGAAGAATAACAAAAAAACAACAATTTAAAATTTGAGCTGACTTGAAAACGCACGTAATACCTAATTCGATCTTAACGATCTCATTCCTGCCGCCTATGCCGTCCGTTTAAACGCAACTAGAGATGGTTAGATATTTTTAAATACATGCTATCATACAAGTGTTGCAGTAATTTCACGTTTTTGATACGTGACTAAAAATTTGAGGCAATCATGGAAAATTTTTTTGGCCCGTAAATGACTTAGGCCAACCTACCGGTATTGTATCTAACTTGATCGTAAATTTGTTATTTAATAGTCTTTATATTTTCTTTATATGATGGTCTGACGTCCTGAAGAAGATAGCAGGAAGCTGCTGGATTCGGAAGGCCCAGGACCAGAAGGCGTGGCGCCGATTAGGAGAGGCCTATGTCCAGCAGTGGACATCTAAAGGCAGACAATGACG
>DWDT01004025.1:0-11654 GCA_018245595.1 Microceris scylla | reverse complement strand
TCTAAGTGACACTAGTATCGATCGTTTTGATTTCGTTTGGGTTCTGACAAGGGACGGAAATGTGGCGGCCATGATGGTTTTCTTTATTTGACGACTGACCGTCATCGGAAGTGACGAACGCGCCTTTCGTGTTCTGGTGGAATATTGTAAGAATGAACAATTTGGATCAATATAATTAGTGTTCAAATAAAATTCAGAGAACGGTCATCTTATGAAATGTTACTTTTACTTGTGCATGCTAGTAGGTACTTACATATTATTAGGCATGTTACCTCTGATAATAACCATATGTCTTCAAATCACTATTTTCCATCTTATCTTATGTGATTAAATCCGAAACACATGTGTTTGGGAAATGAAATTACAGTTTAATGTGTATTTACTTCAAAATTGTCTATTATATAATAAAATACCAGTTTACATTCAATCAGAACTTCAAACAACAAGAATATTAATGAAAAGATTACGACAATTGATTTGCATCACATCTATCTCGCTTCCACTATACAGTTTGAGTGGCAACATACATTTTTAATATCCTCCAAAGAATATTTTTAGTGTAATTATAAGGCAAAAATGATTTCATATATCTATTTGTGCATTATTGATTCTACTGTCAAAGCCTTATTAAACTTTATCAGATATTTGTATCTCTTGTATAATCATATAATTCGTAGGTTACTTATAAATACCGCAAAATAATAGTCCACTTCATTATTGCAAGTATGGTTAAACGACACCAAAACCCATATATCTAGTTCATACGCGCATTAATACAGCATAATTGCTAGCGGGCGGTTTTTAGAACATTACTCACATATTGTTCCACAGTCCAACTCGCACTCCCAGGCCGTTTCCAGGTCACTTCCCCGGAAATAATTATACGGATAATTTGAATATAGTTCAGCTTAGAATATATTAGGAAAGTCGCACCACACGTTAACACCATTTACAGTATAATTTAAGAAATTAATTAATAAAACATTAACAAATATATGTAATATTTTGAATACACATATATTTACTGTCAGTTGAGTTTTTTTTATAACAATAATAATTATTTAATAACCATCGTTACTTCACGTCTAACAGTTTAATTGTTATTCTGTCACTACCCTAGTTTTTGTTTTTGTTTTTACAGTGGGTAGTCTGTTTTTTACTAAACCCTGCGTACCACCAATTGATGCGTAATACCAATTTAAAACTTTATTGGCTACAATATAATACAAAAGACAAAACAATTTATTAAAATAATCAAAGTACGTATAAATTGTAGTAGTCAAATACATCGTTAAAACATTTTTGTACAGGAATCTTGGTAATATGTATAACAGAGTAATTGAACCTAATTGTATAGAATTAAACTCACGATCTGAAAGCCTAGATTCAATCCAGGCGTGGTACTCTTTAAAAAAATTATGCGTTTTAAGATTAAATTTTCCTTGTTATTGCGATGAAGAAAAACATCGTGAGAAAAGCTGCAAGCCATAAAATTCTCCATTGTGATCTCTTAGTCGTTTGATCACTTAACTTTTCTTAACTTAACGTTTCTAATTTTGAAAGAAGATCGGTGTTTAACAGTAGAAGTGGCAGAGGGCAGGTCACGTCTGACGCAGAACTAATAACCGTTAGAGTAGACGTGTTCCGGATTGAAGACCACGACTTGGCAAGCTCAGCGTAGAACATATCCTAGCTAGGGGAATTATGTATATGTATGTATACGCAAAGTGGTCTGTATACGAAAAAAATTCGAGCTCAGTGGCATGCTATTGGAGAGGTCTGTGTCCAACAGTGGATAGAAACGGACCGATAATGAAGATCACGATAGGTAGTCAAAGAAAGGTCGCTTTCATTTGTCTATTTCATAGTTTACGGCAAGTCCGCGCCACTTGGTTAACCTCCAACACTGAGCACTCGCCACGATAAGGGTATACGCTCGTCTGACGCGGTGTCGCATGTTTACAAAGCTCTGCTATCACAAGTTGATATTGTGTACGTACAGTGTAAACATCATAGGACATATTAAGGCCGGTATCGTACTAGCAAATATTGCTTGTACTGTTAGTCATAATTGTTAACAACTTTTCTGAATATCAGTATAGAAAATAGACTTAATTATTTAATGTTCCTGTAATATAGCGGTATTAGCATTAAATATAGGCCTATATATGCGAATGTAAGTACTACAAAAAACATTATTTATTATATTGCCTAGTGTCTGATTCTAATCATTCTGAATCAAAAATAGTCCTCTTCACGCACAGTAGGCACATGTAACGGCCTGTATCTTGAGAATGTAATTAATTCTTCTCATAATAATCGATAACAATTGTTTTCGATAGCTTTGGAAATATCTGACCTAATCGTGTAACCATCTTCGCAAATCGCAAGTGTGAAAACGCCTAAACAGTTTCGGGTGTATCAGGCTTGTTATGCCCAGTTCCGCTGGCACAATATCCGGGGATTACAGCGCCAGCTGTTCGCGTCTATTGCACTGGACCGTTGCCACAGAAAATGTTCACAACATCGCATGTCCTGTCGAACAACTACCCGTCTGTGAAGTTTCGTTACTGAAATTGGAACGCTTATTGCTAACGAAGATAAAACGGTCACGGCACTCGATGAAAAAAACAATTCATACATCCTGTCAGGCGACAATTTACGTGCTGTCATTTTTAAGTGTGTGCGATACTGTTTTTGGTACAAAAGATATTTTGAAAAGTAGAATATCATGATAGTTTGAGGAAGGGGAGAAGGATAAATAGAATAAAATGATAAGATAGTAGATCGGACTTGAGTTGTAGGCGATGAATGGCAATAGGCTCACCGCCATCCCTATTGGGACTTAACAAATGAAATGGGGCAGTGTACTACATTACTCTGCCTACCCCTCCAGAGAGCTACAGACGTCTTGTAACGTTGTGTAACGTGATAAGAAGATGTGGTAATACAATATCAAATTAGTTGTCCTTTTTGTGTGTATGTCATATAAGTAATAAGTTATAATGCATTAAGTGTTTAGTTTTCAGAATCCATGATATCCTATTTTTATTGAAATAGTGTAAAAGTCATTTTTAAGCCCGAATCATATTTCTACTGCTAGGTTCAAATCCATAACGCGCACCTCTTTATAAAAGTGCGTTTTAAATTGAAATATCACTTGCTAACGGTGAAAGAAAACATCGTGAGGAAACCTACACACCGTAGAATTTATAAAAAAAAATTCTAAGGTGTGTGAAGTCTGCCAACCCGCATTTGGCCAGCGTGGCAGACTATGGTCTTAACCCTCTCAATATGAGAGGAAACCTATATTCCAATAGTGGAATTATAGTGGGTCCATTATTATGATTATTTTTTATATTATAATATTTCTACAATGTCTTATTAAAACACAGAGAGAAATTCCAAATGCTTTGGTATATTTATGAAACTAATTTCAAGGGACAGATCTACTTAAGCCTTCTCGATAGATCAATGTTTTCAATCATGTCTCTCTTATGTCTTGTTTTAGAATATTTGTTTTAGCTATCCTTGTAACCGGTATAAACCAATGTAGCACTGTTATTTTATATGCGAATATAGCATGAAAAACAGTTGTGACTCTACTATTTTCTCTAACATGTGGTACATATAGTGCATATGTTTCCGTGTTACAAAACACAATGTGAAAAAAGAATCTAGCTCTATTGCGTTCTTAATCGTTTTTATTTTTAGGCTTAAATTGGATCGTTTATTATATAGCCGGAATGACTCTACCATGTACTAATTGGAAAATATTGTCTCTGTTCATGCTGTCTGCAATGATTGGTTTTGGTCACGGATTCGTGCAATACAATAAAACATGCAAGCAATCAGAAAATATAATTTGCTGTGCATTTTTAATTTTTTTCAATGTTGGGTCTTTTGTTTTTTATTTTTCTTAATTAATACAAGTTACAAGGAATTGCTAACAGTTTACAATTTTTGGTTAAATATATTGCTTGTTTTAAAATTCGAAGTTCGAAATTTGAATAAAAGAGGAGTGCACGTGTAGGTAGCTCTAATTTTTAATGAATATACGTCTCTATTGCTGTCATGCAACTATGTAATAGGAAAATATAGGAACCTCGATTTCACCATGAAGCTGACGATCGTCACCCTACCTACTACTTGTGTCGGTGACCTTGAAATGTCACATTTACATCACAATATAATTTCTAACAAGCAACTTTAGAATAAGGAAGCATTTACCTTAAACATACAAATTTTTTAAGAAGTATTACGTCAATAACTCGCATAGATGTCAAACATATGGTTTAAAGACTGCAAGTTATGTTGAAGAATCAAGGAAGTAAAACTCGAGTATAGGTGAATTGCCCAAATCAATACGCTACTTGTATGAATAACAAAAACCGCGTAACTCATATACCAATGTAATCCTAGTGCCATATAAATTTGGTCTAGACATTCGACGACGACCCTTTCATATAGAAAATAAAAAAACCTCAACATCAATGTTTTATGGATGTTTTATCAGTAAGTCGTTTAATTAACAATAGTAACTTGATTTTTAAATAACACTTTATGAATAATACCTATTATATAAACCGTCCGCATCTTCCAAACTTCATTAATAGTAGGAGAGAATACGAGTCTTAAATCCATAGCGTAGTCAAGCTTTAAATGTATAACAACGTAAGTTCAATAACTGTATCAATATGATATATCCGCTTATACCGAGAGCCACAGAAGCTATCTGGCCTACGATACGGTAGATTAGTGGCAGCGTTAGTTTCCAAACTGTATTGATTAAACGTAAAGTCCGAGATCCGTAGAGCCACGAAGCTGCAAAATACTAGCAATTTCTACATTTTGGTCACCGTGATAGAGCATTTCTTGCACCTGTCCAACAGTGGAGTACTAAATGCATATGATATAAAAATTCTATAGTAGACTATTTATATTTGTAGCCATCATCATGGTCATCGTCCGCCTCTAGATGTCCACTGTAGGACATAGGCGTCCCCTAATCGGCGCCACTCCTTCCTTCCGGTCCTGGGCCTTCTGACTCCAGCAGCTTCCCGCTGTCTTGTTCAGGTCGTGAGGCCAGATGGTCTGACCAGATAGTAGGAGGGCGACCTACGCTCTTTTTATTTGTACCCAATTATTACAAAAAAAATAAAATGACTTGGAAAGTTTGCACTTTATTATATACGGATTTTAATTTTTTTATTATTACTAAGTACGAGTACCTATATGGGTTGAAAACGACTCATTTTTCCATAGTTACAGCGCCATCTAAGCATCAAAATAAATTATCAATGTAAAAATAATCACCAGGGTACGAACTGTTTAAAACTATTTATTTAACTGTATTTCTTCTTAAAACCGATGATGATGAAAAATTATGATTGCCTAGCATTTTTTCGATGGTGTCAGACCGGGGCTGGAAATAAAAGAACATATTTTATAAATTTAATATTATTACAACTTTTACAACATTAATTCTCAAATCATTGCTTAGCAATACAATTGAATTAATTCTGCTTTTATGTTTTATAATTACATGCAGAACAGGCGAACGTTCAGCAATGCATATCTGATCATCATCAACATCATAAAATTATTTTAATATATAAAAATATTTCCTTGTAGCAATAGTGCCTTTTACTGTTTGTTACTACTAACTGTACTTTACAGTGCGCTTTCTCTCTAGCAAAGGCGCAGAACGTTAAAAATCCGATATTTAAAATTTTGAAATAAGAATGTTTTGTATTGCTATATTTTTATTTTAGGTAGCTACATTCGTATGATACTATTTTGGACTGCAAACAGACAGTACACCACGAAGTGTAGTGCTCCCACATTTCACTAGCTACCCGAATATTATAGGTCCCATGGAATAGGGAATAAACCTGTTACCATACAACGTGCACAAATAGTGATTTCGAGCTAATACTGGAAATTTCAAGTTAGAAAAAGCTAATAATGACCGACATGTGGGTTACCCCAGGACCTCTTAAACAGCAGATTGCACTCATTAGACCAACTATGCAGTCAATTTATCCAGATGTATTCATATAAAAGATATGATATAACATACATATACATATGTATATGTATTCATATATACATATGTATGTTCGGCATTCCTGTGCCTACCTCTTCGGAGGTTACAGGTGTGAAGTTACGTTTTTTTTTTACGTATTCATATAAAAACAAGGTAACAGAAACAGACTGGTACTAACATAATACCCTGATACGCTTCTTCTACTGTTTTCACTTTAATATCTGGAAGTTTAGGATACTCGTAGACCTCAGGCTGGTTACAGTCATATTCCAATTGGTATATGTGCTCGCATATGAAGTTTTTAAAGTCCTTCGGTTTGGGGTAAGCAGTGGCTATTTCTGAAAAATATGAATAAACAATTTCTTGTACACGCACGTCTTTAAGAATGTTCAAAAGAAACTCAGATTGGTGTTATAAACACATGACAGGACATTTACATATACATATATGTAGGATGTTAGAAATGGAACGTAAGCGTGAATGAGCGAGAGGTGGAGCGAGTGAGACAGAGGGAAGTAAAAACAATATGGCGAAAGTGTACGAAAAGGTGAAGTGCGCTCGACAGAAATAAAACGGTGATTCAAGTATTTTGGTGCTTTTACTTCGCAATTTCCAAACACACCAACCCACAACTTTGGGGGCTCGTCCGGGATGGTGTTTGCGAAGTAACGGCGGGGCTGGAAGGTCTAAAATTAAAAATATTTGGCGGCGGCGTTCGAAGGCGGGACGCGCGGGCGCCGATGGCGGCATATTCTCAAGAAAGTTGGAAATAAGACGATAAAACAAGATAAAAAGGAGTAAAAGAGGACGTAAAGACGCAAATTGAAAGACGAAATCAAGGATGGCTACGGAAAAAGCTGATAGAAGCGGAAGCGGCAGCGCGCCTTGTGGCGTGGACAGCATGGCGGCTAAGTTTTACATGGATGGGGTGATCGCGAAGTTCAGCGGGGATGATAAGACGTATTCCTCGGTGAAGTGGGCGCTAGACATTGAAGATAACGCCGATATTTTTCAATGGACAGCTAACCAGAAGTTGATCGTGGCTCGCAGATCCCTCACCGGTACTGCGGAATTGTGGCTTAGATCAGAAAAAACCTATAAGACGTACGAAGACTTAAAGAGCGCACTACTGAAGGAATTTCCTGACGTAATTAATGCTAAGGAAATGCACGAAATTATGTCGGCACGGCGCAAACGTAAAGACGAAACATATATGCAATATATGCTCATTATGAAAGAATTGGGTAAGCGCGCCAAGTTTCCCGATTATGTAGCTATACAATACATTATCGACGGGATCGATAAAGATGACGACCCATATAAGGTCATGTTATATGGCATTACGACGTACGCAGCTTTGAAAGACAAAATATTGGTATATGAAAAAGTGAAGAGTGAAAAGATGACGAAGCAACATTCTAAATCAAAACAAACATCGAGTGTTACATATCAAGGTGGCGGTTCCAGGCGGACTACAAGTCAAGGACGGTGCTATAATTGTGGAGAACAGAGTCATGTAGCATCAGCGTGTCCGAATGGGGTGAAATGCTTCAAGTGCAATTCCTACGGGCATATAAGTCGTCATTGTACTCGAAATCAAGTAAGTACGAGCGGTTCCGGCGCCGATAAGAGTTCGGGTGTAGTTCGGACTCGATCGGCGATGTTCGGGTCACGTGATTCAACGGAGGCGACGCCATCTCAAGATTATGCAAAGAACGAAGCGCTGTGTGAAAACAATGTGTCAATGTCATCTGAGGTAATAGCCGACCAAGAACGAAACGCGGGCTTGACAGGCGAATGTAATGTGTCAAATGTGCAATTTGAGATTTTAAATGAAGAAGAAAAGTGTGAAAAGAATATAATATCAATTAAAATTTCTGATAAGCTGGTTAAGGCCTTAGTTGATACTGGATCGGAGGTAAATTTACTTTCAATATTAACTTTTCAAAGTATCTTCCAAAGTAAACTTAATGTTTCATGTAATGATCGAATTGTTTTGACCGGTCTCGGACAAACTAAAGTCTTTTCCCTTGGTAAAGTGTATTTAAACGTCGAAGTCAACTGCAGGTTGTATAAAGATATTGCTTTCCATGTAGTACCTGTTGAAGCAATGCCATTCGAGGCAATTTTGGGTAGTGATTTCCTTAAGTTATGCACTGTTTTGTTTAGGGATGGATCTATACAGTTTTTACCTGACAACTGTGACTGGTTAGGTAGAATTGATTGTTTTATGGGGTGTATAAGTATCGTTTTAGATCATGTCCAGAACCACGATGTTAAAGAGGAGGTGTTAAGATGTGTAGAAAATTATCAGCCTATGAAGACAAATGAGGTGCCAATGGAGCTGAAAATTGTACTGAAGGATGATGTACCTGTAGTGCAGCGACCTCGACGACTGGCACTGGCGGAAAAAAAGTTGGTTGAGAATCAGATTGAAGAGTGGTTGAGAGACGGAATTATAAGGGTAAGCTATTCTGATTATTCAAGCCCAGTGGTGTTGGTTCGTAAAAAAGATGGGTCAGTTAGAGTGTGCGTAGACTATAGGCGACTGAATGCAAAGATAGTGAAGGATGAATTTCCACTGCCAATTATAGACGACTTGATTGATAAATTACAAGGAGCAAAGGTATTTAGTGTTCTTGACCTGAAGAATGGGTTTTTCCACTTAAAAGTTAGTGAAGATTCTATTCGATATACGTCTTTTGTGACACATCAGGGGCAATTTGAGTTCTTGCGTGCTCCCTTTGGTCTATCTACTAGTCCTAAAGCATTCATGAGGTATGTGAGTATAGTTTTCAGGGACTTGATATCTAAAGGAGTTATGATGATATTTATCGATGATATAGTTATTCCGGCGCAGACTGAAGAGCAAGGTCTAACGAGACTCCAACAAGTGTTAGAAGTAGCATCAAGATTTGGACTGTCTATCAATTGGAAGAAAGCGAATTTACTTCATAAGAAGATAGAATACCTAGGTCATATCATAGAGAATGGAGAAATTAGACCAAGTACAGATAAGATAAAAGTAGTAGCTGATTATCCTCCACCAAGAACTTTGAAGGAATTACACAGTTTTGTTGGGTTAACAGGGTACTTCAGAAAGTATATAAAAAATTATGCATTGATAGCTAAGCCCTTGACAGATTTATTAAAGAAGAATAAGGAGTTTGTATTTGAAGAAGAACAGAGAAGTTCATTTTTTAATCTGAAGTCTAGACTGATGAACGAACCAGTGTTAAAGATATTTGATCCCCAACTACGTACAGAATTACATACGGATGCATCCAGTTTAGCATTTGCAGCCATTTTGATGCAGTATCATTCCAACTCAGGCCTGCATCCGGTTCATTATATGAGCCGAAGGACGACCGAGGCTCAAAGCAGGTATTGCAGTTATGAACTGGAGGCTCTTGCTATAGTTGAAGGAGTAAAGAAATACAGGCACTACCTCTACGGAATTCATTTTAAGATTGTTACGGACTGCAAAGCTTTTGAGTTGACTCTAAAGAAGAAGGACTTAACTGCAAAGGTAGCACGATGGGTGTTAATGTTAAATGAATATGACTTCGAAGTAGAACACAGAGTTGGTACTAAGCTGAGGCATGCAGACGCACTGAGTAGAATACCCTATGTTGCGGTTACTACAATGCTGAAAAATAACCTTAAAGAAGCACAAGATGATGACGATGGTTTGAGAGCCATCAAGGAAATATTAAAGAAAAGCCCTTATGAAGATTTTTGGTTAGAAGACGATGTGTTGTATAAAGGTGTTCAAAAGCAGCTAGTAGTCCCTAAAACCTTAGAGAAGGAGATGATTAAAAGAGTACATAGTAACGGTCACTTTGGCAAGATAAAAATGAAAGATTTACTCTCAAGGGACTATTATATTAAAGATGTTGATAAGAAGTTAGACTACTTTTTAAGAAGCTGTATTCCATGTCTGTTAGCAGCCAGAAAGGAGGGGAAACAAGAAGGATTTCTAAACCCAATAAATAAAGAGAACTTACCTTTTGACACTCTACATGTGGATCATGTGGGTCCTCTGACAGAAACAAAGAAACAATATAATCACATACTTACCGTTATAGATTCATTCACCAAGTTTGTGTGGTTGTTCCCTACAAAGACCACTGCCAGCTCAGAAACACTTAATAAGTTGCGAATACATCAGCAGACTTTTGGCAATCCAAGGAGAATAATTTCAGATAGGGGTACTGCATTTACCAGCCAAGAGTTCCAGGAATATTGTAAGGAAGAGAATATTCAACACATTAAGATAACTACTGGAATCCCTCGTGGCAACGGGCAAGTAGAAAGAGTGCACAGAATTCTTATTCCCACGTTGACTAAGTTATGTATAGAGAATGATGGAGTATGGTACCGCTATGTAAGCAAGGTTCAGAGAGCCTTGAACAGTACGTACCAGCGAAGCATAAATACGACGCCCTTTGAACTACTCATGGGTACTAAAATGAGATGTCCAGAAGATTTAAGGATTATAGAAATACTACAAGGAGAAGATGCACAACAGTACTCGGAAGATAGAGAGGAAAGTAGACTTAAGGCTAGACAACAGATTATGAAAATACAAGAAGAGAATACTAAGACCTATAACAAAAAGAGAAAAGAGAGTTTCCAATATAATCTAGGTGATCATGTTGCTATAAAAAGGACACAATATGGCCCTGGTTTGAAGCTGCGTCCCAAGTTTTTAGGCCCCTATGAAATAACACAGTGCAAGGGGAAAGATAGGTATGAAGTTGAGAAGGTTGATCGTTCTACTGAAGGTCCAAATAAAACAATGACATCTGCTGATTATATGAAGAGGTGGCCTATCCACGGTGACGGCTGGGATGATTAACTCTGTTATATTTTAATACTGACTTCCTTTGTTTCAGACAAGCAGCACAGTTGTCAGAGTAAATACTAAACTGATTCTTTAATTATGTAACAGTTGCCCATATGAAGGGAGCCGTAACCTGAAGTTGTAATGAACAAAATTGTTAGCTCATTGTTAAGTTGTACCTTAAGTCATAGTAGACTAACTTAAAATATTTATGCCCTATTTTAAAGATTTTGGTTTTGTGTACAAGACTGTTTTCTAACTTGGATGCTGTTTAAGATGTATAATTTAGCTTCAAAAGTTTAAGGTGTTTCATATAATGTTGTTAACGTGCAACAATTCCTAAGAATTTTAATTCCAAGATTGTATGTAACTAACTAACGAACTAAGTTTATCGCTGGGAAGACTGTATACTAGTTTTGTGTTAACTGTAAAACTTATTAAATTTAGGTGTTATGATGTTATAGAATTAAGTTTAAGCTGTGTACTGAAGGTGTGAATGTGTTAAGTTATTTTATATAGTTTGTTTTGAATTAATTAGAGTCAGAGTGAAAGTTGTCTGGGGACAGACAAGGAGCAGGAAGGCCGAATTGTAGGATGTTAGAAATGGAACGTAAGCGTGAATGAGCGAGAGGTGGAGCGAGTGAGACGGAGGGAAGTAAAAACAATATGGCGAAAGTGTACAAAAAGGTGAAGTGCGCTCGACAGAAATAAAACGGTGATTCAAGTATTTTGGTGCTTTTACTTCGCAATTTCCAAACA
>DWDT01004024.1:0-11656 GCA_018245595.1 Microceris scylla | reverse complement strand
GGTTTCTATAGTTTTCTAACAAATTTCCTAATGACTTGACATATGGTTTCAATAATGTAATTTTTAGAAACTGTACCAAATTTTATGTGTCGCCGTCATCTCTGAGGACAGTTTTAGAATATGGAAGGATGTTTAATATGAACTGAAGTAACTTGAGGTTTCATTGCAGTAATAAATTCTGTAGAAATCTGCCAACGCGTTTTAAGTCAGACTTCTAGAAACGACCTAAATCTCACTCTGAAACGAGACCTGAGTGAAAAAATGGAACGGGTATACGCGTTAAAGATGATTATTCTGTTTTACGAAAACCAAAATAAAAATGACAACTATTGACACTAAACTTTAAGATAAAAAATACGTACTACGTACGTACTTTACGTAACGTAAATGCGTACTACGTACGTACGTAATAAGGTACTTAGAGGGTAGTTAGAAAAGTACCCTCTAAGTTACCCTTTAGATCTAACTTAGACCGTCTTCCATTTTGGCGTCTGCCAACTAAATCACTGCTACATTCCGGATCTCAACAGGTATTGTTCATGGATGTCCTATTATCGTTCAGCAATCTATTCTTCAGTGCTAGCTTCTTCGCGCGTTTACTTTTCAATACACAGTAAATTATTTCGCAACAGGATCATAACAATTTTATTTGCGTAAGTACGTTTTAACATTAGTTATATGCGCGGAAATATCTAATTGTCGTTTTCATAATACCAACGTCATTATGCCTTTATTAATATGTGTGGTGTATGACGAACAAGCGCTTGTAGTTTTGACGGACTGGTACATCCAAAACGATTAGTAAAGTTAAATAATCATTGAAAAATTTTCATCAATATTTTCTCAACTCACTTATTGTGACGTTAACCCTTCTCATTCTGAAGGGAATCCCGTGTCAAACGGTAGAGCTATAAAAGGGTTGATGATAGCAACGATAATTTTACTCATTTGTATAGATGTTTCCAGAACTTTCTTACGGATAGTTATTGATATTAGGTCATCTTGTTGAGTCTTCTCTCTCCTTTTTTCAAACTCTGAGAGAATCTTATGTTGTAACAAGTTCTAGTAATAACCAGTAACTGTGGGTTGTAATGACTAGTTGAGAACAGCAAAAGTAATGGGTTATGGTCAATAAAGTTTATTAATTTATTATAAGGAAGCGTTAGTAGCCCTGAGTGATATTGTAGGAGATTGCATTTGAGTTGGAAAGCAAAGTCAGGTCAGCTATTAGTAGGATGAGTATCATCTCGTCCCGCGTGATCTGGCCGTCATCGTCCATTGTTGGACCCAGGCCTCTCCAATAGCACGCTACCGAGCTCAATCTTCAGCTCGTCGCATCCAACTGTTGCTAAGCACTTTGCGTATATCGTCGTTCCACATAGCTGGAGAGCGTCTTACGCTACGTTTGCGAAGATAACCATCGGTGACAAATTTGCAGTAGCTTTTCCAATATTCAGAAGACACACCAATATGTTTCGCTACTGACTGCTGGATATCGTTTAAATCAACGAAACTGATATGTTTCCTCTACTCCATATACTAACAAATCTGCATAAAATAGCTATACGCAAAAAACCTTAAGAAAATATCTATTTACATATTTTTTAAGCCGTAAATCGCCGTAAATCCAGAACTATAGGCACGAAAACAATACTCTAATACCACGTCTACGGCACTTAAATATTATAATAACTTCCTTAAATTCACACTTTTCATTAAATCAACTCTTGTAGAGTTTGAACTTATTGTCCGTTGAAATCGATGTGATAAAATCGATTTTATCGTAATTACTACTAATTGTTCAATTACAGTAAATCTAGTACTCGTTATAATAGGAAGTACTTGACGACAAGTGTCAATAATATTTCCATATATTTAGAGGTAAATATATTTGTATTTTAGATTTTCTTCCGGCTGTCTGAAGTTCGAACTCTGTTTTTCACTACGAACAAAATTACATACCCTTTTTCATATTAAATGTCGCTCAAAATTACATACCTATCTTTTTTCACATTATAATTATATCACTTCTATGTGACATTTTACATCAAAGATTTTGTTGTTCTACTGTTGGAAATACATAGATCTCCTTTCTAAATGAGACCTATTAAGGTCATTATATATTAGTTGTACAGGTTTCTGCACAATTTTATCCTTCACTGTTACACTAACAATAAATGACGTTTGACGAAAAAAAAGAGGTTCGCTCCAGGCTTTGAATCCAATACTTCCGGAGTAGGTGGCTGGAATGGTAACCACTATGCTATAACATCACGTGCATACTTAGCAAAATTACGTTATCATGAAGATATAATCACTTAACTTCATAAAACTTCTTGAAATAATAGTTGTAATAGAACGTTCAATATTTACGTACATACCTACTTACGTTTTATCACTCCTTATTATCTTAAAACGTTGTTATGTGGAAAAGTCGGAGTTATAATTGTTTTAACATAATGTCTATTAAAAAATTGAAATTCATGAAAACGAAACCTTCTTACAAATTAACCTTTGGTCTTTTCGTATTAAGAAATTTTAGGATAAAATGAACACGAACAAACATTTAGAATTTCTAGTAAGATTGCGCTTATCAGATATACCTAATTGTTAGGACCTAATGAGAACATCTAAATTGTTATTGTAAAGAATGATATTTTTGATATTGTTGCTATCACACATCTAAAATAATTTTATTTATTCTAATTCCTTTTTTAATTAAGAGCTGTTTTTCATGATTATATGTTTGTTGTTGCTGATAACATATGTATTTCGAAAATTAAATTTTAATAGATGAAAAAAATTCAATTATACTCTATGGAATCAATCAATTAAATAACGTATTCATTTGATTATTCTAAAAATGTATTATCACAATCCGCCTTTCATTGTCCTCAGAAAAAAAAAACATCAATAATTTAAACACACGTAACGAGCCCTTACTTATGGAAAACATGACTAACAGAACTATTACTGTTTTATTACCTCATTTATATACATTACAAGCGTGTAATAATTTGCAGCCAGTCATATTAGCACTTCAATACACTTCAGAACACTTCGCGCCAATAATCTGACATATGTCATCCGTATGATTGATATTCTTGTTCGTTCCAGAATAATCCGGCTTTATCCATATCATCGTACGTTATCTTTGAACAATCGATACTTGAACGAGCTTAGATTACCTGTTAGTGATTCAACTGTGCATATTGCGATACAAAAACAGCTTTTCTTCCGCTTTCATTATTAATACACACAGTTCTGTAAAATAATAAAAAAAAATTAAACCATTTTCCATTGTTGTTTTAAATAGTAGCAGAGATACACGTGGCTAATTAACATTAGCAATACGTTGCAAATATAAAAAAAACGTCGTTTTCCAAGAATCATCTAATGCTTTTGGACATTTAAATACAATGCAATAGTTTTTCATATCCATTCCGAAGCTATTCAATACGGCTAAGGAAAGTTGTGTAAAAGTAAAAAAAAGCGCAACATCACGCCTGTAATCCCCGAAGGGGTAGGCAGAGGAGTGTAATATACCCCCATGTTTCACTAGTCACGTTTGCGTCCCATGGAATAAGTGATGAGCCTATTGCCATACACCGGGCACAGATCCGAATTCCGGGTCACTACTAGAAATTCTAAATTAGAAAAATGCAATGGTACCGGACCCGGGTTGTAAACCCAGGACCTCCCGATCGGCAGTTGCGCTTTGCAACTACTTGAACAACGAGGCAGTCAAATTTTCGGTCCTTTAAAAATACA
The DNA here is from genome assembly GCA_018245595.1 of Microceris scylla. NCBI lineage: Eukaryota > Metazoa > Arthropoda > Insecta > Lepidoptera > Hesperiidae > Microceris > Microceris scylla. The sequence goes on along the minus strand of DWDT01004024.1, from coordinate 7,885 downwards.
TCAGATATGCAGATCAAGTCTTCTGTCAAGAACAATCCGGCTATATCCCCTATCTATCGATGCATATCTTTTATAGTCAATCCATATTATTCCATACCTAAAATGCTATCTTGATGTAATTATCTGTAACTATCTCGACAACAATCTGAACAGTTGATGCGTTTATTACAAGTATTACCAGAGCAAACTCTTGTCACTATGTGACTGGTGAGTTGCGAATTTTAATTCACAATAGAACAATTTCATAAAGCTGACAACCATAGTTTATTCACCTTCCTCGCAAGTCTTCTGTCGTTAGGAATACCTATTTATATTGTTTCATAACTTTAGGTCTCATAACCACAGATTAGCTCTTTACTAGACTCATACCCAATTGCTGGGCCTGGTCAGTTCGGCACACCTGGCTGAAGACTCAGGTTTCTCTTCCACGTGCACCTATTTACACACATCGATAATATGGTAATCTATCTATCAACTTTTATAACATCCCGAGACGTATGTCCTACCCTATCTATAGATCCATTTGGTCTTTTACGTCAATCAGGAAGGGAAGCATCAAATAGATTGTTCAAAATATTAACCACCAAAATGCCGTTAATGCAAAAACAAAGTACATAAATCATACTCAAAACGGCATTGGTTACTTGCAACTGACGTAACCACCTCGAACCGGTCCGAACTGGCTCAAACCAGTCACAAGTGTCATTGAACCTGCTATCACTTTTTGTTACAAAGTTTTGTCTCTATTCCTCCCACATATGTATTATCTAGGATTATTGTAATTTTTTACGGTGATTGCACGTTTTCCAACTATTTTTTGCATTTCTAAAAGTGTGACGATCTCGATTAGTTAATAACCCATTGCACTCACCGAAATAAACAAGAATCCTTTGTGGTGTGGGTATGTATGTATGCATACACATACAGCCATACATAGATTAATAATATTCGAGTACACCCATTTAAAGGAAACAACTAAACTAATCTTTCATTTAAATATTTAAAGAACAAGAAATTAAACTGCGAATCATAATTTAAAAAACGTAACATGACGCCTAAATCCCCATAGTGGTAGGCAAAGGTCTTTAGTATACTCTCGTGTTTCATCAGTTACATCTCATTGAATAGGTGATGGAAAATTTAAGTTAGAAAAAGTACCAAGGGCCTCTCGATCAGCAGTCGCTCTTTGCAACCACACCACTAAGGAGGCAGCGACTGTCTAACATTACTAAAACAATGTATTGGAATCAGCGCTGGCAAGTAATTTAGGTTCCAGTCAATTCAAGATTGACTTCTTGAATCGGCTGGAACATAGAAGAACAACTTTTTGAATTGACTGAACTATAAAAAGCCCATAAAATAAATGCGTAACGTGATTATAAAGCCGGGTATTGCGACAATCGACCGATTTCGCATTCTCCCTGCGTCACGACCACAGTTTCATAAACAGTGTATTACTATGAGCGAAAATGTGAAATCGGGTCATTATTTACGTATTCATAGAGCATTAGGACGGTTATTTTGATTGAACTTCAAACTGTCGTATTATCTGGATTTTGAAACATATGTAATACAACACGCAGACATCAACTTGGCACCAGCGAGAAATGCGCTTCCCGTCCAGCCATCTGATTTTGCCAACTAACATCGCGCTCGCCTTGGAGGCGTTCGTACCTTACTACAGCGTCCTGGGTTCGATCCCCGGGTCGGGTACTAATTCGATTTTGCAAGTAATGTGTGGCAATAGGCTCACTGTCTATTCCACGGTGCGACGTAAATGTATAGGCTAAAACTTGGTAGTTTACTACACTCATTTGCCTACCTCTTCGGGGACTGCAGGCGTGATGTTACGTTTTGTTTACCTTTATAGACAAAAATTGGTCCATACCTCTCTAATGTAGTGACACGAATTAATGAATAACAAAATCACGCCTATATTTGCTTAAAGGGGTAAGCGGAGGAGTGTAAGTACTCCTACTTTTCCCGATTTGTATTATATGTCCCATGGAATATGGAGTGGGCCTATTGGTATTAAAAGTTAAAAGTGATTAATGAATATAAAAGTTTAAAGTGATATAAATAGCTCCAAAGCAACTTTAAGAACTATTTAATAATAATAATAACAATAACAGCCCAAAATAGTAGTCAATTTACCTTAAAGACCTGAGCTTTTTGGTTCGATAGGATAACGTTGTTCCAATATATGTATATAAGCCGCTTACATTTTGAAGAGTTATTATTACAGCATTACGCCAAATCTACCGACTGCGTCAGGTCCTGGGTTCGAATTCTGGGTCGGGCACTATTGGATTTTTAACCTTAATTTTTTAATTTAGATTTTCTAGCAGAAATTTCTAGTAGTGGGTCGAAGTCTGGATCTGTGCCCGGTGTACGGCAATAGGTTCACCACCTATTCCATGGGACGTAAAACATAACTGTTGAAACGCTGGAATGTACTACATTTGCCTACCCCTTCGGGGATTACGGGCGTGGTGTTAGATTCCTTAAAAGCTACAGAGCGCCTACAGAGGAGTGTAGAAAACGGACGTAGAGTATGTTGAGATAGAAGTATTATATCTCAAAGTTTTCTGCGAAGTTTGTCACATGTGAGAAGTTAAAACAAACAAAACACATTCCATGGTGTTCTGCTGCCCTGATGCATGACATTAGCGCATTGTAAAACGAACTTGTAAACACATCGCTTGCAATGCGCTTACGACACCATGTGAGTACTGATAACGATAGGGTTGCCACATAAATGTAATATTAAATAAAAAATGTATATACTAAAAAAAAAATTCTATTTAACCTGATTATAGTTATGGCCTTAATCCTCTCAATATGAGAGGGGATGATCATCATAATCATCATTATCATCATCATCAGCCTATTCCGTTCATATTCCAACAGTGGAGTAATAAATGGGCCGAATATTATCATTAACCTGATTATGGACTGTTTTTTTGTTTAATAGTTACAAACGCGATTGTTCACAAAGGCCCTAGGTTCGCACCATGGTCGGACAAAGTGTTATTGGGTTTTGCTAACTCGAAATTGTCAGTTGTAGCGCGGCGTCTGGATTCGTGTCTGGTGTATGGCAATATGATGAGTAGATGAATAGAGCAGAAGATTGTGCTCAGTGGCGTGCCATTGGAGATACCTAGTGTGTGTATGTGTGTGTATATGGCAATAGATTTATCCTCATTCTATGTAACGAATAGCCAGTAATTCATTCCTCTGCATACTTCTACCTAAGGAGAAATAATAAAAAAAAATAAGAATATTATATTGTTATATATTAATTCCCGTCTTATGTCCATCAGTCTGTCTAGTTGTTTGTCAAATTGTTTACCAGTTAACAAATATTGTATACCAGTTAACAAATGATTGACAGTATATACATTTTTTCGCCACCATAGCGTCATATTAAGCAAGACACGTTCATGGTGTACATTACATAGTAATCCAACACGTAGGTAACATTGTTTGCTTTACGACCAAAGATTGCGATAAGAGCAAAGCTTGTCCAAGCTAGCCACAGGGTAAATATGCAACCATCGATAATACAGAATTACAGATGCATAAAAATATGTTAACGGCGTTTTAAAAATGATAACATTTTACTGTCTAGCGACAGTGCTGCCATAGTAGAGCCGCGGTCAATTAAGGAACTTTTACTAACTTTGAACTTTTATAACGCCCATTGAATGTTTTGGCAGCCCTTAATTGTAATGAATATTTTTTTTTATAATGAACCCAATTTTATATTTTTTATTAGTGCGCGTATTGTTTTCAGACGATTGCTGTGTAAGTGGAGGTAGTAAAGAAACTTGACTACAAAAAGATATGATGAATTATAGAAGTCGTAATTGAAAAGCATTGCACCATACACGCGATACGACAATAAATTTTAGGTGCTCATCCAGTGTCTGTTAGCAGTTGTAAAATTGATTTAAGTAATTCAATTCAAATCGATTTTTTTATAATTCATCTGTTTAATTGACAATAATTAAAACCGAAATCGCTTTAAGTTTACTTTGTACTACATATATGAAATTTTATTTAATTTGTAAGGAAACTTTATAAAACGTACTTCCATTTCTTTAATAAAGTACAATAATAACCAATACATACATACACACAAATTACGTATAGTCACATAAAGCTTTGATTTTCTCCATTTTTCTTCTACAAAAAATTGATTGTTCCTGTCCTGTAAGGACAGAGCTGATCAGTGGGGTAAAAATGATTTGATACACAGAGATATTATAAAGCGGGTCTACTATTTACCGATCACCCGACATCCGGTAAAACGTTACCTTCAGTGAGTAAAGGAGGCTTAACAATTTATTACGGGTGTTACAAAATAACTTGTGCAATTTTGTATTGAGTTTGTTATTTTTCCATTGCCTTGAGATATTTCTAACGTCTAGTCTTGAGAAATAGCCGCTATCGCCAATTAGAAATCTCTTTACCTTTCGTTACTGCACTTGGTTTTCATATACCTAATACTGTGGCAGGCTTAAAACACACATTACCACGCTGTTCCAGTGCACCTACGTATATTTTTCTTATTAATTTTCTGTGCGATCTGTTTCCACAAACGTTCAACAAATAGTTAAATCGGTAATTTAACCAACGTGCAGACTGGAAATTACGACAGAACCTTCTTGGCGATTTTAACGATCATTACTTAAAGATAAAAACTGATTGCTTTTTACCTTAATTGACTGCCGGTTCGATTCCCGGGTTAATATTGTATTACCCCAACCATGGTGACTACGGTACCGCAAAAACTGGCCATCTCATCAGCTTTGAAATAAAATCACGGTCCAGCTACTATTGAGGGGGGGGATGATAAATTGCGTCGTAAATTCTTAGGTAAAACATATACCTACCAGTTATGTTATTACAGAATAATTTTAGTAATACGTTTAAAGTGACAGCCCTATAAAACAGGGTGGCCTTCGAACGCCATAAGCTCTGAATATACGAAAAGTTAAAATATTTTAAAACAGATACTAAAATATAAAAAAAAACACGTAGAAGAATGGAACAGATTAAGAATTTTCTAAAAATTGTTCAATAATATATGTATATGTTACTTGCTCATATCAATTACAATAGAGAGGTGAAGAATAATTTAAACAATTCCAATTGTTAATATAAGGAACATAGTATTATGTATCTGTTTAGAATTGAATAATTTTATGCCAGCAAAAAAAAATAAATAATTGCTTGATTTTTAAATTATTCCATGAAAATTTTCATTCTCTTATATATACATAAATGAATGTGTTACAGTAATACTTTGTCACAATTTGTAACTTCATTGTCCAATGGTCTTGAATCTGTAAAAAGTTGTTTATAAATTTTACATCAGTTAACTAGTATTAATATAAGGTTAAAAATTACAAAGCAGTGTTAAAATTTCGAAGTAGTGTAAAAATTTCGAAGTAGTGTAAAAGTTTCGAAGCAGTGTTAAAATTACGAGACATTGATAAATTTCCGAGACAGTGTTAAAATTGTGAAGCATTGTGAAAATAAAATGCGATGTCTCGCTTCGGCGTGTTCGGGCGCTGGCGAGGCCGCAACTCTACCGCTCTCACTCCGCTCTCCTTCAGCGACCTCACCCCTGGCAGCTTGGAGGTGTGGCTGGACCTGCCCGACGCCATCAAGTTCGACCCGTCCCTCGCACCCTTCAAGCAACTCTACGAACAACATCATGGTGAGTTACACAAACATAACCATAGTATTACTGGATGATATGTATGGTAAAATTACAGCTTTGCTTTCCTGATTAACTCCCTTTCTCTGGTCTCTCTTACAAGATCTGATGTTGCAACAATTTGTCCAGTTTTCTTTCCGTGTCTAATCACTATTTGTTTCATATACATAATTATGTATCTATATACGGCCTCTGGTCCAGTGGCCGCGAGTCCAACTGCTGATATAAAGATACTAGGTTTGAATCCCGGTTCGGGGATTACTATTTGATTTTCTAATCTGGATTTTCCGATTTAGATTTTCTAGTATAAATTTCTAGTACTCGTAGTTGCTTGGAATTTATATTTGTGCCAGGTGAATGACAATAAACTCATCTCCTATTTCTTGAACCGTTAAACATAACTGATGAAACTTGGAAGTACGACCCTCCTGTGCCTACCACTCCGGGGAACGGGCGTGATGTTATGTCATGAGATTAAAATGTAACATTAATATATCAGGTGTGAATAAGCATTGGATAAGTGATATCTCAGTAGCATGTCACATATCATAAACAAGACTAACGCGACAATCACGATTCTAATTTGCAAATAACCGTAAACATGGCGTCATGTACGACAAATTGCATAACTAAATTAATGGTTACATAACATCACGCCTCCAATCCTCGATGGGGTAGGCAGGGAGTGTAGTACAGAACCACGTTTCTCCCACGTTTACGTCGCAACATGGAATAAGTGGTGATCCTATTGCCACATATTGGGCTCAGACCCAAACTCCGTGCTACTACTAGCTATTGGAAAATTTAGATTAGAAAAATTCAATAGTATCCGATGCAGAAATTAAAATCAGGACCTCTGGATCGGCAGCCGCGCTCGCAAGCACACGATCAACAGATCAGTTAATCATTATTTTAGTATTGTATATAATTACGCCAGGTCTTGTACGGGGTAGGCAGAGAGAACAGATTGCCAAATATCTGTATCCTTGTGAAGTTGCCGTGTTCGTGAATTCATTACTATTTATTTTTATTATTATTAATATTTATCATCCGTCTATCGTCATCGTCATTTTTATCAGGCTATCTCAGTCCACTGCTGGACATAGGCCTCCCCAATGAGCGCCATCGCGCCCTGTGCTCGGCTTGCCGCATCCATCACTGCCTTTTCTTAAATCGTCATCCCGCGGTCTATATATTTTATAACTTCAACATCTGTATATAGATACAATTTACTATATAAACACATACCTACTTAAAATACATTGTGAATTCTCTTAATATACTGTCAAGATAATATGTGTACATAGTATAATAGATATTTCGGCCGGTCAGTGGGCTACTGGTGTAAATATTTATTCGCCGTGGGCGTGTTTGTTCCGGTTTAATGTGTACTTGCCTTCACTCACGTTTTGGCATTTGGAGCCCTGTGCCAACATACATATTATGGTCGTTACAAGGAGCTGTAATACATGTTACAAGTATATATATGTATATGGGTACTATTATTTGTTTTCTATAGTAACAGTCACTCACTCACGTCTATTCAAGTTAATAAGTTTACCTAAGTAAGTACTACAAGTTATTAAAGAAAAATATGGCTAAAATGCAAATGCAAAAAGAATTGTATGAATGAGAACGGTAGTTTGATAAAAATTATTAATTTTCAGATAATTAAACTGTAACTGATGACCAACACAAACGGATTGGATGAATTTCGATCATTTTCAAATTTCGAACGGACTCATAAAAAAAGTTATTAAAGACATTTTTGTAACTTAAGCTATAAAGACATTAGGTCGGATCGCACCGTGCCGAAACAAAAAAGCACACTTTTATATACTGGTACATAAATACTATCCAATGACCTGTGGCCCCACCTATTGCATTTCACAGTTGCAACTTACTAGGATTGACATATTAGTTGTATTTAAACATAATATTATTATACGACGTATCATCATCATAGATTCTATTGAGATAAAAATTATGAGTTTGTAACTATTTTCTTATTATTATGACGTAATAAGTATCTTCATCATCATCGTCATTATCAGCCTACTCCCGTCCACTGCTGGACATAGAGCTCGATCTTCAGCTCTTCGCATCCAACCACTGCCAGCCACTTTGCGTATATCGTCACTCCACCTAGCTAGAGGG
>DWDT01004023.1:0-11657 GCA_018245595.1 Microceris scylla | reverse complement strand
TATTATTTTAATGTAATACATTCATATGTGGGCACAATCATTACAAATAATTTAAGTTGAGATCTATTGATGGTACTTACGTGTCTGCTTACCCGGTAACGAACCGGGTGTGACAATGTAATTACATGGATTTACAATACGTAATTATTTTCTTCCACTGTCAAGATGTGTGAAGATCCAGATATGATTAAAACACAAGTGTTACTAAAAACAATGGTTTTATTTATATGTAATAAAACCTAATGAATTTTAGCCATTAACAATAGTATATGTACTAAATCCAGCTCTGTCACCATAGAGCTTTGAGACTCCTTTGAGCAGAAGCCCTTTGAGAATGTATAAGAAACCTTAACTTCGATGTATCGGTATTAACTTGTGGAAACCAATTCGCGACTGAACTCACGTCCCAGTCTCCAGAGGGCGCTGGAGTGGAACATAAACTCAATAATAATTACCAACCGGTATATCTACAGATGATTTGACGAACTCCGTACTAAGTAAACGCTGTTTCAATATTGAATGCAACATCCACTAGTTTAGAGATCATATCTCGTGATTTGTGAATTAATATAACATTATTTATTAAGAATTTCGCTTTCAACGAACACAGATATGACGTAAACATTTTGGCATGCTTTGTAATTTTTAAATGAGTATCTTAAAACTCGGTGCTATCTGCCTACCCAGTAAGCGACCTGGGGTGATGATATAACAGCAATAATAACTTCGCCTAGCCTAATTAGCGGCGCCCTAACACATGCTAGTAAGGAAGTGCAATACCGCATTTTGACTAGACATTTATCATTCACGGGCAGCGCTCGCTGGCCAGTCAGCCAGCTATAAATCTCATCAGATCAGATCATACCTGTACCGGGAGCGACTGTCTGAACGGCTGGAAATTAGCTAGAACTAATTTATGCAATGTACGACTATATTGTCATCATTTAGCATTTTAAACATACGAAGGTGCTGTGTAATTAAAAAATAATGGCAAAAAACCGGTAATGGCTTATGAAGATAGTTTCCCACAGCGTTTTTTCAGAATCTTTATGTGGTTGAAAAAAAAAGTTTTTGTTAACTTGGGATAATCAAATTATAATTTTAAAATTGCCAATAGATTAAATATGGAATTAGTAGTTTTTAAATATACATGCATAAAATACTAATGATCTATTATCCATCTTATATCCATTTAATAATGATCTGTTATCCATTTGACATAAAGACGTATAATAAAACGCATCTTATTTAGCATTATTGTTCTGAACACATCCTTACTTTTAATTTATTTATAGAACTTAATTTTAAAAATTCAATATGAAAAATTGACAATATTAAAACCAAGAATTGTACGTTTTTATGTCGTTGTAGAACTGTAAGTAAATATACCACGAAATGTTTATTGGTAGCTAAGTTAAAATTAGTAACGACTATAATTAATAATCGAAACATTTCCATTTTAATCCTCATTACGTCTATTTTTAGGTGACTCATTAAACTTCATTGTATTAGTATTGTTTCGCCAATGCTGGATTAGACCATTAAACTCGAATATAGAACAATTTCGACTAAAAGCGGTGATAGCCTAGTGGCTTAGAATTCAGCATCACTCCGTGGGTCATGGGTTCAAGTCCATGGCGCGCACCTCTTTATAAAAATGTGCGTCTTTATATTATATAATACTTGCTTTAACAGCGAAGGAAAACAGCATAAGGAATCTTGCAGACCTTAGAGTTATAAAATAATTTCTAAGCCGTGTGATGTCCGTCAGTCCACTGCTGGACATAGGCCTCCCCCAACGAGCGCCATCGCGCTCTGTTCTCGGCTTGACGCATCCAGCCGCACTTGGCGAGCCTGGTAAACTATGGCTATAAACCTCTCCTTCTCTGATAAATCCAAACTATGACCATGGCGTCATGTACATCCAGATCTAAGTTAGTCTGATTTAATAGTAAAATATTTGAAGCGTATAATATTTGTAATTATATTATAACACACATAAATATCAGTATTGCTGTGAAATGTAACTGAAACAAATGAAAACGATATTTTTTAGGTTTCAATACAGAACCATTGTTAAAAATGAAATAATTTTTCATCGAAACGAAAATTGTATCGAACGACTTAATTAGGCATTCGAAACAGCATTAACAGGAATATTCACAGGAATTCCCGAAATCGTTACCGAACTTTTATTCCCGGTTTATTATATGATTCCGCGTATATTCCCATGTTTCATTTACACACACCCCTTTTTGTTTCCAGTATATTTGTAACGATCATCCCGGTTATACGAGTTTTTATCCGGACAAATCCGGATAACTGGATCATGCTCTCTTTAATAAACATAAAAATTCATCGGAAGCTCCGAACAAGCTCGCCCCAACCCCCTCGTCGTTTGCGTAAATCGAAAATTATTAAAACTTATTTTTACGCGAGCCACGAACGTTTCATGCAGTAACGATGGATTGGACTTGCGAGTGGAAGTCGCTTTATGCATCTTTTAAGGCTCATGTGCAAGGGGAACGATGACGAGTCACTTAGAACATATCTTTGCTTTGCAGTAGGTGGGATAGCGCTCAAACGCTAACCTGTCGCATAATAAAAAAAAGAATCAAAAAACGAGTACTTAGGTGAAGTTAATAAAAATTAAATAAATGAAATGGAAAAAAATTAAATGAATGGAAGGAACCGTGATGATTCCTTTCTTACGTGTTATTTATAGTTACACAGGTTATTATGAAATCATAAAGTCAAATGTAACAATATATCTAAACCACTTTTTCAACAGTTAGTACTTACTCTAAATATAAAATGCACGCATGAGAAAAAACACTGTGTTTCTATTACATAAAATGTAACTAAAACACATTCATTTGTTCTCCTATGCAAAATGTAACAAGCGAACAGGCAGATGTCAAAGTTAGTTACAAGCCGTTCGCGATGCGTAAATCCAATTATTTTACTTTTTTACATATCCATTTGTGTACATGTACGTACACAAATGTAACGAATGAAACTTCGATGCGTAAATCTGGATGTTTACAATTTTTCGCGCGCCTGTACACTGTAGTGCTGTCGGTTTTGATTCAGTTGAAGCTTCACAGACCAGGCGAACTCAGTCGCATATTACAGCTGAAAACAAAACTAGATGAAATAATTTACATAATAATTTTTACAGCTTGTTGCAGAGACTACCGCTTGAAAGTATTATTAGCCCATATTTTGGTACATCTAGTATTAGCTACAGTTAAAAAGATTTTAAGTTTTTTGATTTGATGTCAATTAATGTTATTAAAAATTGTCAAAGTAATAGCTATTTTGGACTATGGTAGACAAAGCTTGTCGCTTGTTTTTAATATAATTGAATTAATTACGTTAAGCAGTGTTAGCTTAGTGGCTAAGAATTCTGCCTCTCATTTCCGGGGTGCTGGTTTCAAATCCATAGCGCGCACCTCCTTTACAAAAGTGCGTTTTAAGTTGGGTCGATTATAATTATGATAATAATTACGTTAAAATTAATAATTTGTTAGTTCACTGTCCAAAGATTAATAATGCAGTGATAATAACCGGCGCTAAATTATCGTCTAATTTAGTGAGGAATTCTGGAATTATTAAATGTTTTATTAATCAATTGTATATTTAATGACCAATGCAATATTGTACAAATCAGTCCCATATCTATGACATGGTAATTACCTGTAATTACCGAACTCGTCTAATATAAACTAATTTGATTATAATTATAAGACGGACACATACTCACGAAATCAATATAGTTAATTGGTATAACTTTGTGACGTGATTACTATAACCTAATAAACTTCACTCGCTTGATTTGGCACTAATTGATATGTGTCAGTTTATGATAATTCCAATTATACTGAAGTGACAGCGCCTCATGACTCATTAGCTAATAATTTAATTATAAAAATGTAATTTATAACATTTTTATTATAAAAAATGAGTGTGTGAATAAGCACATCAAATTTTTAAGTGTAAATATTACTTATGAATAGAGAATTCGGCACAAGCTACTCTCTGCGTACCCCGTAAGGATCTTGGCACAATAATATGATATTATAATAATTTAATGTAAAGAAACGTCTACTATACTAGTAAGGGAAAAATCGAGAAAAGCTTAGAGTTCTCCACATAAATATTTTAAGGTGACTAAAGCTTGCCAAGCATCACCAACTAGCATAATAAATTGTAGTGTTATAGATAGTCTTATAATGAAGTGGTACAGCCAGGGTCAGCACCACTACTACATTTTTCACCTATTTTCGGAAGGCTGTCTATGCTAGCTGTACATTTATATCAGTGACAACAATCTCATTTTTCGAGAGTAACAACGCGTTTGACCATCTTTGAATAGGAGAGATACCAATTGATTCTAATAGGACTAATTCAAGTGTCTTTTCAAAGTCCTATTATGAATTACCAATAAGTTGGAGGGAAGCTGGGTATCTACTACTAATAGGACGAATTATCGCTAAAAGTCCTATTCACACAGCTATTTTGAAGACTAGGTACGGATGTTCATAAGAGATTTCATGTAGCCGCTTTCAAATAAAAACCTTGGGGATTTCATATATGTATGTATTATAAAACTGAAATATTATGAATATAATTTTTTTATTTATTTTCTATTTTATTATTTATTTCGTGTCCCGTTTTAATCTTCGCCAATTATATTAACATAGAAAAATCTCAAGAGGCGTTTCGTATATTGAAAGCACTACACATATACATATATTATCTCACACAAAAGCATTTTTTTCAATACCGAACTCGTATTAGTTCCTAAGGCTTAGATAGATTTAATTCTTATAAGGATATCATGTTCTATTAAAATTATATTTAATTGTTATTCCGAGCACAAAAACTAACAACAAAAGCTACGCTACATTTTGTTATGTGTATTTACATATAAAATATAATATAAGTATTCATTATCGATAGACTTGCCTACAAATTGTAGGACGTATATTAACTATATTGGTGATAAGAATGCATTATCAATGAGTGACATGTGGAGCGGTGGAGTAAGCGTGTGTAGCTTGTTTTTGTGTTCCAGGGGGCGCGGCACGGCGGCGCGCGTAGGCGGACCAGGTAGCGTTTTGTTGTGCGTGCCATAGGCCTGTTCACTGTGTCAATAGCGCGAGTGAGAGCGTTCCACGTCGAATCTACCCGAGCTCGTTTTGTGTTACCTCTATTTTATTACAACTCCATGTTTTTTTTTCTATTCTTGGGTTTGTTTTCTTTATTTGATCGGGCCAATTACTACTGGGCTTTTATGTGGGGGTATATAGCTGATGGATGATTATATTGAATTATTGAAGAGTATGAAATATATAGAAACTTGATTGATTTGAGCTCACAAAGAAAGTTAATGTGTTCGAAAATGGAACATTGAGAATTAACATTAATGAAATCTATTAAAAAGTTATAATATTAAAATCTTTCTTGATTAACGTTAACAATTTTGGTATAGAATTAAAAAAAACCGTAAACATCCATCTGAAATGCTGAGACGTTATTAATTTATGAAACTCTTCTGTGAATCATGTTGGCGTCTGTACGTTTTGTCATAATGGCGGCAGACGGATTCAATTTTAAGAACGTTAATATAATTAATTAGTGGCGTCAAAACCTCCGGCTACTTCAGTAAAGTTTTTGGTGAAATTAGACGTAGTCCCCTCTTTTTCCCTGTAATATTTCTGTTTGTGTCCCTATTTGTATATGTACTTACAATTTCGATCCCCCATTTTTGTGTTCCAATTGCACGGGTTCAGAAACATTGAAACAAAAGTTTTGCTTCATTAAATTTATGTATAAAAAGAAAAATTAAGTTTTGCACAAGTTTTTGAATGGTTCACTATAATTAGTTTCTGTACGCGTGTTTTTTTTATATTCACTATTGTTATAATATTTTTATTTGTATAACTGAATCTAAATCCTTCCCAAGGCACACTCGCCTCGAACTCACGTAGATTCGACATTGAACATGAGTACGCTCACTTTGCACTTAGTAATCGTCGTGCTGTAAAAAGTATTTTATTTTTCATTCATTTCGAGAAGTAATTTAGTGTGGATTTGTGTTATTTTGTGGTTAATTTATTGAGAACGTTGATTTCTGTAAAGAGCCTAAAGCAAACACGCCCAAAATTGACGCCGCTGGTATCTAGATAGATGTATCGAGGAGACCGTATTGGGTACCGCGTATGACAAGCCGCTCTCAAACAGAAGTCGTCTATATAATATTTATTTAACAGTTGCAGCTAATATGTACCGAGGATTCCGTAGTCGAGTAGTGTCAAATCCCTATCCACTCGCTTGTGTGTTAACGTTGTGAGAACCCCAGCTACGGAACCCTCAGCGTTCAGAACGAATCACCATTTGATTAGTGTACTGTGCTAATTATGTGTTGGTCTGGGTTTGGATTTTGTTCGTTGTTTCATTTTTGACTAAACTGTGTGTTATGTGTTTACATAGAGAGCTGTTGTTTTTTTTTCTTTTTCTATATTTATTTATTTATTTGGTGTTAAAAGAATGGTGATATGGCGGGGTCGCGTGGCGGCGGTGGCTGAACGCAGTCGCTGGCAGGGCGCTGTTAAAAAAAAAAAAAACAAAATAACCGATGCGTTCAGATATTGACAGTGTGTAAAACGTTTCCAAATTTATTTCATAGAACGCGTGTAATTGAAATTTCAAAACGCGTATTGGCGAAAAACAATGGGCGAGTTTCGTGACTCGCGAGTGGTACTGACGCGCAACGAGTGCCATTATACTAAAATGACTGAACGCATCCCGCTACAGTTAGTACATGAGTAGTCGGTGTGAGCAAATATCAACGCCCTGTGTGATAACGTCATTGCGATCGCGCGGTTTGTTGCTCGTACTCGGTTGAGAGCTATTAAAAGCTTGGCTTGGATTAATTAAAGACGTGGATGAGTCGGTCACTCGCACCCGGTCGCCTCGTTAGCCGCACTCGTTACGGGGGTTACAATTGGCACGGAATACTAGTTGGAATCCGCCGCTCCACGCACCACCGCTAAGCTTATGTGGTGTGGCTCATTGTCGTGCTGTCGCTGTGGTACGTCACTGATACTAACCGTTCTCTGCAGATCGAAAGCTGTTCGTTGGGATGCTCAGCAAACAGCAAACCGAAGACGATGTCCGCGGCCTGTTCACACCGTTCGGCACGATAGAGGAATGCTCCATATTGCGCGGACCGGACGGCGCCAGTAAAGGTGAGTGAGATCAATTATATCGTATTGTACCTATATTTATGCATATACATTTATTTATACATTGAGTTTCCAAAATACTGAATATATGGAAACGAAGTTATTACACAAAAATCAATTTTTACGGGGTGGACAAAATATCATAACATCGAGGAATAGTCGAAATTATATTACAGTTGATTAAAAATATCAAAAAAAAATTAAAAGATTTCTAGAATATTGTAATGAAATTTAGATTAACTTTATTAAATAATCTTTAAGTACACGACAAATTAAATATAGTTACTAACAAAAGTTAACATAACAACAACCCCATCGTAAACTCCATTTTTAAACACCGATAAACAGGATTCAAAAACAGGAAAATTCGAAAAAATCGGGTACACGTAGATAGCTGACACCGTACGCACACTCGACAAATTTTGAGAGGCCAATTTGCTATGACACGAAATGGAAAAGCCTAATAAAGACGTCGAGGTCATTGACGATGGGGCAAAACATCGCACAGCGCGCGACAAAGGCGCAGATCCACCGAGACGTACATAGGTAATTTCCCGCGCACACTGACACATGGCATCGAGAAGTAACTCCGCCTTTATTTTATCCACGAATATATAATTGTAGCGTCTTTCCTCGCAAAATTTCGCTTTCTGAGTTGCGTAATAACTTTGGACATATTTTTTTCTTTGTGCCAGAGGTTGTCAAAGGGGAGAAAGGTAACGCTGAAGGTTTATTGTGTCTAGTATATTAAGTACATTGTGAATGCAAAGATATTTTTTTATTCTCGATTTATAGTCATATATACGTACATTAAAGTGAAATAAAAATTGACGCTTTTCTTCACGTCTTAAAATGTCGACAAATTTAATACATACATACATGTGTAGGTACATTTTGTCACACCAATGTATATATTTCTCGTAGGGATAGGCACACACAAAAAATATGTAGCGACTACGATCCTAGCGAACTTTTGCCACTTCCGGCTTTTCTTGGAGCCATCATTCATATTCGTCTATGAACACGTATACAATAAAAAAACCTTTACAATAAAATAATATAAAAAAATATTTAATTAGATAAAAAATTTATAAAAAATAAATATAAAATATAAGTAATTATTTTATTATCTAAAAGCGATGTAATAATACATTGAAAAATAGCAATTATAAACAATTTTTTAAAACATTGTTCCTTAAAAAAAATTGATCACAATCATTTTCATTATTGTTGTTATACGCCAGTTCGCTTGCGTTGTAGACAGAGACCACAAAGTGCGAAACATTTACATCTTAATAGAGCTTCTTTTTTATTCATCACAGTCTACATACAAGCACAGCGGTTGACAAAGAAGAAATAGAGACATTATAAATAATTGTATATTTAACAAGTACTAATTTAATATACTACTAAAAAATTTAACTTTATACAGCAACGGTTATAACCAAAATACAAATGTTAACTCAAGTTGTTCTCAAATTATAGCTTCCGTTTGTAATGCGCTACGAATCGCACTACGAATAAGTTATTTCCTCGGACAGAATATGTAGAGTTAAACATATGTTGGACTTTGCAATAAGTGGGTATAACCAGACGTGTATACAATATGTTAATCATTTTTCTTGTATTTTTATAAAAAACGCTCAAAAATATTTTAAAAGAAATTTTATCTTGCTCATAGAAGCGAATAATATACTCGTATTTGTAATGTTATATTGACATACAAATAACGTGCTCTTATGTAAATATGATATGATATTATATAACATTGATTTACTACAAGGATATATTAAACTTATCACAATAATGTTCAAAATGCTATAAATACATGACATAAATATGAAAGACTTAAGAATAGTTATTATATTGCTTTGTGTGCTTAAATAAGTTTTTCTTAAAATCGCCAGAATTTTTGGCCTTTATTACTGGCTTAGCACTACCATTAAACATGTGTAAAACTTCTAAATATATCTATGATGAGCCTGTGCTTACAAATTAATTCAATTAATTAACTTAAGTATTTTACTACATCCGAAATTGTGAGCCATCCACCGCCTACGCCGTAGCGGGCTCGTAGCGCGCCAACTGTAGCGCTCGCTCCGAGTGCTACGTCATATCCGCGACAGCTCGTCTCGGTGTTACGCAACTTTAATTTCATTTTGTTCCCGCTCGAATTTCGCCGGATTTTAATTGAGTTTGCGCTCATAAACTCGGATAACGCTGCGCGGTTTGTTAGTTGCCTAAGCGGTGCTGTCTTTATGTACACATTAAGCGCCACTCTCCCTACCTATTCTGTCATTATTGGACAATAAAGTTATTAACAACGCTACAGATGTATAGTATGGCCCGCCAAATTGTTAATTCGCTTTAATTACGCACGGCGCCGCGGTACGATAAACTTATTTTTACGAGAAGCCCCTTAACATTATCGTTGCCGTCGTTTTAATTATAAATTAAGTGGGATTTTAGCTTCGCTTTCGTTCTTTGATGCTACGAATGGAGAGTTTTGAAACGATCTTGGGCTACTTTGCTATTACGCCCATAATATTTTCTTTGACAGCAGTTTACTCGGCAGGACCTTTTTATGGTGCGAATATTATTACTACTTTACCTTAAATCGGTTTTGTAAAATTTATAACATATTTAATCTTAAAATTAGGAACTTATATAAGATAAATTTAATACTAGAAGTCACACTTTACACTTCACTTACCTCAATAGTTAAATAACAACCTCATCGCGAATTTTAACTTTTAAATCACAAAAGTAATTTTTTTTTATAGTATAATGAAAATCAAACTAATTTAACTGAAATAGTAAGAAATATATTATATTTTAAAGCTTAAAATTGTATACTCAATTTACGAAGTAAAGTTCTGTCTGTATCACATTTATTGAGACTCTGTCGCTAATGACTAATAACGTAAACTAGATAGAGTCAGGTATCAATCAGGTCGCGTAAAGATACCAGTACATCACTTATGTCAGCGCAGGTCACGAAGAACCGTCGAGAGCTCTCATAACCAGATTTACTGCTGCGGTGATGTTCGGATAATAAAATATATCCAGTGTAGCCGCTCTTATCGACTGCTCACTTAAGTTTTATATCACTTGTGGTTTGTGATACACCCTTTTTACTTATTTCTTTTTTCCTTTCTTCTTTTATATATTTACAAATATATACACGACGATACCTGATCGAATGACTTAGATATGAGTTTGCTATATCTAAATACATAAGTACATACAATATGTACTCAGATACGTACATTAAGAATTGCGTATATATCCCGACATTCATTAGTTAATTAAAAATTTTAATAGGCAGAGATTTTAACACTAACACATACTATAACTTAGTTTTTATTATAACGGTGGACTCACCATCTATCCCTTGGTAAGACCTTCCTACCTACGCTACCTACACTTTCGTAGAGATACAATCAAGTTGTCACATTACATTACATAAAAACCTCCAAGTAGAATTAATGTTCATTAAGAATATGTAAATATATATCGCACACTACGTAGAAAATATTATCATTGTTATATCCGTTCAAAATTTAATTGGACATTACCTCCCAGGCTTTCAATTCGTTTTAGTCGCTGCAAATCAAATGCACTATGTGTCCAGTTACTCATATTCATATGCATTCAGTTTTGCATATAAATGGTGCAGTAGTTACACGTCCAACTGCTCTCTTGGTTACAATCCCGCTTTGTGACGCTGTTATTGCTGAATTTACTGGCTCTACATAGAGCGTGAAAAAGCACGTGACACGTGATATAGAGTTTAACAGACTTTACAGCGAATCGAACGCTTAAAAGATTTATCGCGAGCGCTTTATTGAGCCAAGATCACCAAAGAATCGACTGCGATTCCGTGCAAAGTCGATATCGCTATTCGAATCTCGCGTGTGTGAACAAAACAAATGGTTTTCGAATTTCGTAATTTGCTACGAATAGACCCATATATGTAGGAGCATTGGGTTGTCGGGCTGCGGGGATGTAGGGATGTAAGGATGTAAAAACTCCACGATCCGGAACTTTGATACGCGACGCAACATAATCGCTAGTAGAAAAAGCGAGTGCTCACATTTATTATTGTCCTTTGTGAGGGAAACGAATGCGGAACAGGGTTACAGGGAAATGTGTGTTACCTACGCACGGAACACACGGACGTGAAGAACGGATATCTAATATATAACGGATATCTAATATATAACGGATATCTAATATATAACGGATATCTGATATATAACGGATATCTAATATATAACGGATATCTAATATATTTACAATACGTCCTTTTATCTTGCATATATATCATAAATTAACTTAGCAATTCAGATTAGTGAATTTCAAAATCTTCAAATTTAAAAAATAATATACCAAGATATAATA
>DWDT01004022.1:0-11659 GCA_018245595.1 Microceris scylla | reverse complement strand
CTGTAGAATGTTTGGTAACTGAAATTCTTTTTATTACTCAATAAAATAATGTAAATACTCGTCGAATTGAATAAAACATTATTATATTATAATATTGTTATAATATGAACAGAAAATAAGTGGAAACGAAGAATCCAATTATTATGCCAATTTTCAAAGGACCTTCCGGTTATAATATGATTAAGTAAACAACATTATATGGTGAATAGCGAGAAGCGGTTATATTTTACGACAACATTTTACAACTTTATATTTAAGCTGTTGTTAACGGGTTGTTTGTACTGTTGTTTCTGTCCGAAATGACAGCCGAAAACATCAGTACTGTTAGAAAAGTAAGAAAACAAACGTAAGTCACACTAATATTACTTTATATGTAGATTGCGTTATTTTAAATAAATCGTAAAATTGGTCTCTTCGCTGATACGATTAAATATGACACGGTATGGTAATGTCCCGGAACAGAAATTGATTTAATTTTTTTATTTTTATTTATAACGTTTTTGATTCACTAAACGTGCATGTGTAGGTATAGCATTTACAAGAGTTGATTTATTTTAATAATTCTAAATAAATAAATAATAATCGGCCCATTTATCATTCCACTGTTGGAATATGGGTCTCCTCTCATATTGAGTGGGTTAAGGCCATAGTCCGCCAACCTGGCCAGGTGCGGGTTGGCAGACTTCACACACTTTAGATTTTTTATTTTTTATAAATTCTAAAGTGTGCAGGTTTCCTCACGATGTTTTCGTTCACCGTTAGGAAGTAATATTTAAACTTAAAACGTACTTTTGTAAAGAGGAGCGCGCCATGGATTTGAACCCAGCACCCCCGGAATGAGAGGCTGAATTCTTAATCACTAGGCTATCACTGCTTATATTGAATTTATTATTATTTTTTTTTTGCTAATGTTGAACTAGAATATTTCTTTAGAAATATATTGAGGCTATTATTAGCATATATTTTACCTAGATAATTATATAATTAAGTTGGTGGTCGCGGATGTCGGAAAAGTCGCTCAGGCAATGAGCATTAATTTTTATTGTTTGCGCGTCGCTGTTTTCAAGGGTTTAAAAAAAATTGTTATCAGTTTTAAGACTTGAACGCAGCAGTATGTCTTCCTCACGGCGAATACCCCAGAACAAAGCCCACATCACATGTTGCACGCGCCAGATAATAGCTATTACATGTTTTTTTTTACCGGTGTACGTTGTTTTTACTCCAACATAATTATCTTACACGTTTATCCATTGGCGAAGTGGTGGCATTGGAAACGCCAGCATACCAGGTGATTGGATGCGATTCCTTGGCAGAGTGAATGGTATTCGGCTACTAATCACCACAGTTCTCATTACAGCAAATAATTATACGTAAAATATTTTACAATAAATATATTATGTATATTTAATGAGAGATTGATTTTTGTACAGCCCATACTTTAACATAAATAATGATTTATTTTATATGTATGTTAAATTAATTAATTATTTTTAAAATATGCTTTAAAATAACAAAACATAAGACGCTATTTTTTATTCATTTTGTTGTTACACTGACAAATCAATGTCACAGTTTCCATAAATTAAATAACTATTAAGTATAATATAATACGAAAACAATACTTACATCACAGCGTTATTGAGAATAAAATGATCCGATCTCTTTGTTGTTATTGTAACATCGCACAGTACATTCGTCGACACAACCGCATAACTCAACCGACCGTTTCATACTAACGCGTGCGGATTGCGCCAACGCATGGTCCTTGCAACACCATTATCACCAGACCTCTACATATTGACTAACCAATGCAAAATGTATCCCAGTCACATGGAACTGGCAGGTCACCAGACATGTGCTTCTCTTGCAATCATTACTAACATTATCGGCCATTCAGTGTACTGTCGCGGAGAAATTGTTGAAAAGTGGGAAAATCGTTAGCCTCGTCGCGTCACGGTTTTGTTATGGTCATCGGATCATTAGAGTTTTTTTTTGTGATAATGAAGCTAATTTTTAACATTTAGTACCAATTGCAACTGTTTGTAACTGTATGCGGCCTTGACCTCAATCTTTTTTAGCTTAAATTGGAATGTTAAAATATACCTTATTTGGAACATTGAAAGGTTGTCCCACTGTGTTTAAGTGCGGATACTTAGGTACTAATTACACTACTGTCTCATCGGCTTTGTAGCTGAAGAGCGTAGTTTAGCATTTTGGTTGGAGGCTAGTCCGTGAACCTTATTGACTTTAGTAGCTCAAGTTGTCCACGTAGGGTAATGATAATTTAGTAATTTAGTAAATAGACTACAAAATGAAATCAGTCTTTACCTATTTCAATTAAATACGCAAAAGAGCTAATAGCAGTGATGTGGTGGCAGTCCGCAAACGAACCGTTAAGCGAAGTAATGCTGAGCGCGGTTTCTCTTTGATGTTAACTGCTAATTTTCATTAGCGATGCACGCTTCTAAGCATATGTTATCGATGGGCAATAATCGTTGAACCTTGTCGTAACTCTTCAGGCGATATAAAAACTACCCACGGATTGTTCTAATCCGTATATATACTAATTTGTATTGCTGCAACATGGTGGAGAAAACACTAGATCACCTTCAGCAAAAAATACGTGCTTTTTAATGATATTGTCCGCTAAGCCTTATCGAATCTATGTCCATCTGATGGTTAAGCATTATAAAATATTTTCCTCTCACTTAAAATATTTTGCTAAAATGCACGTGGATTACGTGTTTTTTTCTTCAAAGTTACAACGTGTTTATAATTGAGAATCGATTAAATGCACATTCCTGAATAAATGTCAGTGTAACGTTTATTTTATATAGATAATGCTGTAAACGGACATGTTACATGTGCATTTAAATTAATACTTAAAATACCTGTTGGTATACCTCAATATGCTGTTTTGGTTCGGTGGTTAGTGACCAGGACTGTTGAACAGTGTTATAGGTTCAATTACCACCCAGTAAGAAAATTTATAAAAATATGTTGTTATTTGTATATATTTATTTAGAAATTTATATATCTATATTTCCATTCGCATTGGCACAGTGTGGTCCAATATGCTCTAGTTCTCTGACAGATGCAAAAGAGCCATGATGATCAGGCTAGTCTGTCTGCCTCTGGGATCAGCTTGATGAGTGAGATGTCTCATGATATTACTTATCATACATTGTACATGAACCATACTCTTATTTGGCTTTATTTACATAAAACAATAATATATTATAAATAAATAAAACAAAGTGTTACAATACGTAACACTTAAATAAATACAGGTTAAATAAAGGGCTGACTACTAAGGCACTAGCCTAGTGGCATTTTCGACCAGTCAACTGAGGATGGTAACAATTATTGTTAGGAAAAAAAAACCTGTTTTTATGGTTGCCATATCTAAAAGGGATTTATTTTTAAAACTACTTCTTGTGAAAATGTACCTTTTATCGTCTTTGTAGACGATAAATTACTAGACCATTTTAAAATTTAAATGCACCTTATACATATTTGCAGCTTAGAGGCTGCAGCGGTTAGGTGGTGGGCACAGTAGAACCATGGATAGAACGAGAGGTGAAGGGGGATTCCCACGTCTCACAATAAGGAATTCCAAGTATCAATCAAATATCTTAGGGATTGATTGATGTAATATTACACGAAACAATGAATTAGCCAGCAAACGAAGTACATTGTTACATAAAAACTTGGTGTAATAAAAATTGTTTCTCATTTCGCTTTGTACATAAATGAAATTTTGTTTTCGCACAGTTTACAAAGTATTTTTCATTAAGGCCGGCCATGCACAATCAATCTCAACGGTACAATTGGTGTAGAAGTAATTTTTTACTCATAGTATCTAATTAATTTTTTCCTTAAAATGTTATGCTTTCAAAACTGCTATTTGTTACTTTTTGAAATTGTTATCAAGTCATCGCGGTAAGTCCCTTACGGAGGAGGCAGAGAGCATTAAGTGCCAAACGTCTCTATTCTATGTCATAGCATATAGCATTAAATGACCTGGTATGCATCATCTACATTCATCACTATCTTCACATATGCTATGCTACAATCATCACTATCTTCACATATGCACATCGGTTTTGGAGACAGACTCCCCCATTCACGAGTATCTGTGCTATTTGGTTAAGAGAGGCGAGCCTTGGTTTTCCTCGGTGGTCACATCTATCAAAGTTATTAATAAAACTGTCTAAATATAAATATATAAAATTAAGGACCTGATGAAAAGTGGTCAACGCTGTCCATTATGCCCGTATACATTGAATACTAAAGGTGGTTACTGGTTATCTCACATAAGTATTTAATTTGAATATTACACGGGTATGTGTGGCTGTATAAGAAATCAGGGTCGTATTATAAGTATGCGGAAACAGTCGGCTTATTAGCATTAGAATCGGATATAGATCTTCCGCCGTCTCTAGTAATATCGTATCGAACAACGGGAAACTTATTAATTCGGGGAGCCTTAAGGGGCTTATCTTCAATATTCAGACCGGGGTTGTTGTAAGACAGAAAAAGGATATGGCCAGGGTAGGGTAGCGCCCAACTCTGCTTAAGGGCGTAAATTATTGCGATTAGAAATCACCGTTCAAAGGTTTTTTGACTTTTGTTAACAAGGTGATAAAACAAGTGTTCGGTTGGCTTGGGACAGTAAGACAGTATACTATACATACTTTACCAGGAAATAATTGTTATTATTATTATATCACCACGCCAGGCCCCTTACGGGGAAGATTAATTACACTAAATGTCAAATATCTCTTTCCTTAGGGACCTGATGTGCTTTATAAACTTTGTTACTAGAAGAAATGATGCTTCGAATTGAAAGCTGTAATTGCTGACTGTACTTGTATTACAGGGACAAAGAAAGAGACAGCTAATTAAGGTATGAGGTATGCATGTATACAGGTAAGTTCACATCTAGACGAAATTACAAATATCTGTCCTAGAAGGCAACCGTATCCAAAATCCTCGGCTCAGCGGTCAGTCTTACTTACCTACCGGACCAAGAAGCTAATTACTGTCATTAATAAAGTCACTACTAGAATCCAACATGCCACTTACTGACCCCAATTTAACACTGACTAATAATCTTACTAACATCTTATATATTATGGACAGTAACAGTCCTATTCTTAGTGTTCTATTCGAGATCAATTTCAGACTTCTATGGGGGCAGAGGACACTCATTTGCTACTTTCATTACTTGAAAAATCTTTAGTATCAAGGTTGGTGTCATATGAAATAAGTTATTTAATATCTCGAATCTATTTCATTAAGAACACGCTTTGAATGAGTAAAGAATATTTTTCAAGAATAAATCTCTCACAAATCATTTGACATCAGACTAATAAGTCTAATCTGTTTCATTAAAGATACGGTTTAAAATTATAAGGGACACATTTAAGGAACAAAGAAATTATCGATGTAATCATTACTTAATTTCATTAAGAACAGTTTGAATATACGAAGGACATTTTTCGGGAACATAGGTGTCACGACATTGTCACGGTATAGTTCGTATTGGGTAACTCCTGGTACTCTAATTTATTACTGGTTAGGTCCAAATACCTTAACAATTTATTAGAGACCCCGACATTCTAATTTATATATAGGCTTTGCATTCAGTGATATACGGACGTACAAATCGTTTGGCCATTCGAATATATTGTCAATTGAACTAGAAAGCAACTGCATTGTAGAAAACGATGTTTTGAGGTGAAAAACTGTTTTGATTATTCAATTATTAACATAGCAGCACGATAGGTATCTAAGAATAGATATATTAAGAACTTGGTGCTCTCTATCTGCGCCATGAAAAAATTATAATATGGTTAAAATAGTAAACAATATGTTTTTTTAATTTTATTCGAGATTATATGGATGTACCTTCAAGCCACTGAGAAAATACAGTACACGTAAAGAAGATAAGTCTCGGATTGGTGGCGCTAACGAGGATATAGATAGACTTAAGTCTACAATTGGTCATGACTGTAATAAGGAAAATACATTCCGCTCATTATCCTTAGGGAAAGCCGGATAATCTGCTCAATTTATTCAATTAAACAAAATTATTGTCTGTAAGAATTTTACGTTAAATAAAGACCAGGCCTGTAATGGATAGACAGAGAGCACTAAGTGTCAAAAATGTATAAAGTTAAAACTAACGTGTTCCTTAATACTTATAACAGTGGTTACTAAGCTTTTGCTTTAAGTCTCATAAAACTGAACGTAATACGAAAATACGACATGGATGAGCCAACATGTAATATACGCGTTTAATCATATTATTTTCTTGTAATTGTAATTAAAAGCTGACCGATGAATCCACAACCGTGACGCGGTTCTATATATAAACGAATCTATGTTGTCTAGCAAGACGTCATTGGTAAATCATATTTGCACCCGTTGTGGCTGAAGAAGAATAAAAGTTATTTCAGTGGGATAAATTTACGAAAGAGTTATGGGAAATTAAATAGGAAAAGCATGCAACGCAGAAAGAAAGGCAGACGGGAAGAGAGGAAGCAAGACTGAAGAACAAATTTGATTGCACAGATTTAAAATGCGTTTATTTCATACGAGCGATATGTTCGTTTACATTGGCTTAGTGTTTATTATTCTTGTCTTTTGATGAGAATTAATCTATCTTTGTTTTATCATTCTTAGAATGTCTCAGTTCACTGCGGGATATAGGTTTCTCCTAATAAATGCCATGACGCTTTGTTCTCGGCTCGTCTATCTACGTTCACATTATTTCAATATGAACTTTCAAATGCAGGTGTGAATCACCTTTCGGTTAGAGAATGTAAAGCTTAACGAATCTTACATCGTCTACAACTTTACTTAGGATTTATTCAAAATTATTAAATTAAATCATATGTAATATGCTAACGAGTGATTATACAAAATATAATTCATTTCAGTGCAGCGCCTTGAATTTTATGTACAGTTCATTGACATTATCATTATTGTATATACGAGTTTGTAATTTAATGCATGTAATTGAATTATTTAATGCATTTTACAATTTTGAAATTGTAATTTTTATCACTTATAAAATGTGAGGCTTTGCTTGTTAAAAAGGTTCTGTAATAGTTTTTATTTTATACGAGAAAAACTTAAACAGACCGAGACCGTGGTTCGCGACGAAGTCTGAGAGCAGCCGTTTTTGCTGAATTTATGTAGATTTCGGTAGTATTTATGTAGATATAATAATTGTTATTTACGTTCTTATAAATACGAGGTATCTGGAACAACAGTATAACAAGATAGACTGGTGATTTTAATTTTAGGATCCAACTTAGTGTCTCTGGAGTTTGAATATGCATATATACAAAGCTATATGTGTGTATTAAATAAGATAACTCTTTTTACTTCAACATGCCACTTCCATTGTAGCGTAGGCAGAATAATTAATTAGCTAGAGCTTAAGATAATTTGTCATTTGTTACAACGTTGAAGGTGGATCCAATCATATTGTGCGTTTTTTAAAGCATGTGACATCAGCCTACCCGCATTTGGTCAAAGTAGCAAAGTATGACCTTAGAACTTCTCATTTGGAGAAGAGAGTAAGGTCCGCGGGGGATACATGAAGTTTAGATGACGAAAATCAATCGTTGTAGTATTAACTTCAAATTCAAATTCAATTTTTTCAATATTCTGTACCTAATCCCAAATATTACCGTGTCCTGAATTCATGAGCCGAAATCTTGTACGTCTTACTTAATAGGTCTGATGTGTTTTAAATCTGATTTACAACATCGCTCTGCCATAATGTGTAATATAGAAGTGACTCATTTAGATTTTCACAATGCATTATGCTTGAAAGGCTTAAGCTTAGTTTACATGAACAAATAGATTAAGTTTTAATAGGTTTGCGTAATTCAGTGCTTAGAGTATTCGAAATGAATGAGTCACTTATGAACCGACTTTAATCTATGCCTTTTACCCACTAAGAGTCGGCTTTATACTTTTTATCGTGTTTATGTCTATAGTAAATTCGATGGGACTGTAAAAGTTTTATTGCCGGTTCCATTTCTATTTTGAGCCTTACGGGATTGTTACAAGGATGGTATTTCATTGCACTGCACAGACAGTATAAAAAGATTAATCTCGCGTGGAAGCCACAATAAAACTTTGCTTATGTTCTAATAGCTGTTGTGTAGTACTCTATTGCTTTATAAAGTTTTGGCCGCGTCTCAATGAAGATAGCCACTCTTGGATTTGTAAGTCTCCATATCCCTCCTTCCTAGTAAATAAATAATTATCATTCGACAACAGCCTGTCATATCTAGTTCCAGGGTTCGATTCCCAACCAAACATATATCTGAATAGTGAAGTTTTACTTTATAGTTCCGTCTCTGTACTCGTTTTATTGTCTCTGACCTTGGCGTCAGCAGGATTTCTAACATAAGGCTAAAAAATGATAGATACCTGGCTTCTTCTGTTTTCTGTCTGTTTGGTTGTGTGTAAATACCACTCACAAGTTGAGTCATTAACTAGGAATGACTTATTTCTTCAGGCATAGCCGTACAGTTTGATCTTCCTAAATATCTTCAGGAGTATAGTGCAACTCACTCTCCTGATTTGTGTGGTGAAATTATTTTAACTTGAATTTTTCTCTCTCCAATTTGTGTTTATATTTCTTTCTATTCTGCAATCCAGTTGGTCTCTTCTCTAACCTGTATATATCAGTAGAGATACTACAGATGATAAAGACAAAATATGAGCCCAATCGAATCTTGGAGTATACTTAAATGTAAGTAGGTATATTAGCAAAGATGGTCTTGTATAATTGAACACTTTATTCTTTAAATTATGTACATAATTACCAGATATTCTGTTACTATATTTATACGTATTTAATTAATCTAATTAACATTTTAGTGTTCCTCCAAACATCGTTCTATAAACAGACGCTACCAGTTGTTGTTGACTAAAATTAATTCAATTTGCTATTTATAAATTGTTGTTTATGATTCGTGATGGTTGTATAGGAGGTTGAATGTTCCCAAAGTACACAACAAAGAGGAATTACATTTAAAAAAATTAAGTTAATTAAAAGTCTACATTTTATATCCTGGTCTCTATTTTATAATTAGCACAGACCTTAATATTCTGTTGCATTTTTATCTATTTAATTGCAATGGAAATATCGACATAGTATCCCACTTACGAGTTTCTTGCAGGTTCAAGACAAGATTACAATTTGCAACAAATATACATTATAACTGTAAATTTTATTTCTGTCTATAAAATCTATTGTTTTTGGATGTGAAAATAGGATTTTTGTGATAATAAACACTTAGACAACATGTAAATGTCAATGTGTAATGCAACCAAAGAGAAGAACCGTTAGTAAAACAAAATGCTTACTCTACCATTTATATGTTAATTCATATAGATTCGCTAAATGGAAAGTGTGTAAATAAGTCGCGCTAAGTTCAACCGCTGTTAATACATAATCTTTTCACTTTTAACGACTACTTCTCGAATGTTCTGTGTGGTTGTCACAAGGCCTGTCATATGTAACATCAAATAGTTTCTCATACGTACGTCGTGGAGAATAAGCTTGGTGACGTGACTTAAGAATTTTATGAAAAGGAAGTAACTATTTTCATGATGGCAATTCGGTTTACGAAGAAATGTCAATATCAAAGTCATAATATATTTGACTAATAAATGTACATATTTTTTTATTACATTTACATGACTAAATAGTTTTTTCAAGTTTCGTTTGAGCAACATAGTAAGTAGGTTTTCTATCTTTTTCACGAGCCTTTTTAATAATTTCATATCAAAGCGCCGTGTGGTTACCGTTGGTTGGTAATAGTGAAACAAGGTATATTGAACTTTTACAAGGATTTCTCATTTGTGTATAGCACTACTGTACCTCATACCGTGTCTAAGTGAGGGTTGACAGACTTTACGCGTTTTAGAGTACATTAAAGAGACCCATAAGATATATAATATCAGTAGGGTAACCCGCCATGTTTTCCTTCACCATCACGGAAACGTACATTTAATCCTAAGTCGCACGTAACTTTATACAAACAAAGAGTTGCTCAAACAATCAAATCAAATAAAAATATAAAGCTTATTGTTGAGATTTATATTTCTCTCTAGAGTATTGTATTACTTTACAAAGACCTTTTAAGATTCTTGATCTGTTTTAAAGAAACAAGAAAAAATTGTTTCGAAAACTGACTCTTTAAGCTTTCAACTATAATCAAATTAAATTATGAAACCTTATAACATCGCTTGTGAATGTGAATTGAATTACATACTTTGTTATATAGAAATATGTTCTTTGTTTAAATGTTTGTTTCATTTATTCTTTGTTAGTTAAGAACGAACACTAAGCAAGAAATATGTATATTTTTTGAAGGCAAATTCTATATTCACTGCTGTTAATTATGCACATGAAGAAATGACAAAAATATATACAATACTAATGTTGGCGAATGCAGGTGCCGAAGGCGACAAAGACTCATCTATTTTAACCTAATAGGTCGGGATTTCGTTGAAAAGAAAAACATAAATCAGACAATATATGACCATACCTATCTACATATATGCATGTTCTTATTTTCATTTATTAGAGCGTATTTATAATTTGATAAAAAAAATATAATTTATGGTAAAAAAAATATAATGATTGGTATAATCAAGACATTTTGACTATTTATTTTTCCGTTAACAATAGAATGTAAGCTAATATCTTCGTGAAGCAGGGTATACATACATAACAATATATTATAGCAATATGTGTATTACTTTTTAAACTTTTTGTTACTTGATTATATGGAAAATGCTTTCAAATCACAATTTTGAAGCACAAGTAAAAATAAGTTGTAAAGATACCATATTATACATATAAAGGTAATCGCACCTCGCCGCACATTGAATTAGTGACCGTCGGATGCCCCGTTTTTTTCTTTGAAGGACCTAGTAAAAACTCAATTTCATTAATTTTTCAGGTTTATACATAGTACCTATATTAAAAAATTCTGACCTTTTATCTTAATGTAAACCAAACAATAACTTTATCATTCTTTTTTATTATCACACAAAAGGCTATATTAAGATGATAAACATAAAGGTCAGTGACTTGCAAATGGTGCGACCTTCTAAGCGTCGGTCACAAAGCGTAAACTGTGACTCCGGGCAGCCATGACATAATTATTATATACCGTTTACAAACTGGTTTAACCACTCCACTATTCAAAACACATGTTAGATAATGATACAATAATTTTATATTCAGAATATTTTATATATTTATAGATTTTATGGGTTTTTGAAAATTGCGCGTGCGTTGAAGATCATCATCAGTCCGTCATCTTTCACTGCTGGACGTAAGCATTTCGAATGGCACGCCTGATCTTGGCCTTGAGCTTGATTTTCAGCTCTTCGCATCCAATTTCTGCCAACTACTTTGCGTACCTACATGGTCACTACCGAGTTGTAGGGCATCTTACGTTACGTTTTCCAGCACAGCGAAACGAGAGGATCCGACAGAGAAATAAAGTTCTCGGCATAGCTCAAAGGATTAGCAAGCTGAAGTTGACGTGGGCTGGTCACAACTGTCGCAGAGCCGATAGCCGTTGGAGTGGACGTGTTCTGGAGTGGTGAC
>DWDT01004021.1:0-11660 GCA_018245595.1 Microceris scylla | reverse complement strand
GATCGTCTCATTTCTGATGCGATCTTTCAAAGAGGCGTCGAGCATAGCCCCCCCCATCGCCCGCTGAGCGACCTTAAATTGGTGAACCAGTCGCACCGTGAGTATCCACGTCACAGCTCCGTACGTCATAACAGCTAGGACGCACTTATTGAAGACTTTCGTCTTCAGGCTTTGCGGTAGTGGTGACGAAGATTCAAGATACTTTTTTTAATTAAACATGTTCCAGTGATTCATCATTTGCTTTGTATTAGGGATATATATTATAGAAGTAGCATATAAACTACCAAATTAATCATAAGTAGGCATAAAAAAATAAAGGTCACAGAACGCTACTCTGTGGACTTCAATAAAACGTGCGCTCAAAGCTAAGTTATTAATATTTTTCGATTTGTGTTATTGATACGTATATATTATAGGTATAAATTTCTTTCTCTTTATAAAATATAATTTCATGAAATAATCCTCTTATCTTCTAATTTCGCTAACATATAAGTATATACTTCTCGTTAAGCATTTAGTCTGGATTCAATGCATTATATATTACGAACCTAAAGTAAGAGAGGTAACGTTAATTTAAATTCCTTGACTTTTTTCAGGATTTCTCTACGCGATGAGGTCTTGCAATATGTATAATAGAATGGCGCTTTTTCAATGAAAAATTTGCTATGACTAAAAATTCTGTATTCGAATTCACAGTTAGTTCATGTTATAGTGCTTCAAAATGAACCATTCCGTAGATATTCAACAACACATACAAAAGCGCGATTTCAAATTTTTAAACTTAGTTTAGCAATTCGGCTTCGAAGAGAGCCACTGTTTTTGCGTTCTGAATGGATGAATCGTTTTTAACTGAAGCCGCAAAATCCGAAATTAGGGGATTTGAAGTTAGAAATCACATTTCTGATATGCAAACGCGTTTAAATAAACATGGAAATAGCTTTGGTAGAAATTTTTGTATCAGCAATCATACAATAATATTCTCCTCTTACTCAAACTATACACAACCCACATCTACAATTGAAAAACACATAATGTTTAAATATTTCAAAATATAAGTACAAAATGTTTTTTAACCTTAAGATAACCTCAGCACTTTGTATTCCACAATGAACTGATAAATTTTAATGATAAACTTATATCTATTGACGTGCGCAGTTACAACACTATTCTACTAACAAACTGGCCAAAAGATGGGCAAAGAAACCAATATACCTAACCTACTTTTAGTAGGCAAACAACGTAACATGACGCTTGTGATCCTGAAGAGGTAGACAGACACTTTAGTACACTACAGACAATTTAGTACACTCCCACGTTTCACAAGTTACGTAACGTAACGTTACGTTACCGTTACGTTACGTTACCGTTACGTTACCGTTACGTTACCGTTACGTTACGTTACGTTACATTTACCTATGTCCGACTATGGAAGAATTGGTGAGCCTATTACCATATACCTACCGGACATAAATCCAAACTGCGAAATTTCAAGACAGAATAATCCTATAGTACCCGACCTGGGCATCGAACCCAGCAACTCTCGAAATAGTCGCGTTTGCAACTAACTACAACAACAACCAACAGCAACGAGACACTCAATCTACCTAATTAAAATAGCTGCAATACATGTTACAATTTTAAAACTTAGTTCTTTTTTTTAAAGAAGTAGAACGAGAATGAACCGAAATTAGTTTTAAAGTCCTCTTTTGTGTCCACATATTGAGTGGAAACCATTGAATGGAATAGACGTACGTCGGTGACTTCATTTTGCGGCAAGTATATTTTGAACTGTTGTCAGATAAAGATTCTGCTGAGAGAATCCGTATCGTTTTCAAAGAAAACATACTATTTTCACGAAAAATAATTTTCAAATCAGTTTCGGATGAACAAATATATATTTCTCTAAACAAAGTTTTTCAACAATCAAGAACACAGAATAAAAGGTATATTAAGTATAAAATTAATGTATCAGCGATAGTATATTGTTTTACCAAAAATATTTTTATGGCATGATAGTAGTGTAATTAGGATAATACTATTGTATGATAATGCCAACATTGAGTTTTTATGTAAATTTTGCCAAATTATAACACCTGAATCAACTCCTGCCACGTTACGAATATTTTTATTAAAATTACAAATACTTACCTATCTATTTTAGACGTAAAATGTATTACGTCGTGTCCTATCTTCCCACTTAAATAAACCTCTATAATACAATTTCTAAATGAATTTGACCACCCTATACAATCGATTTTATGGAAAACAAAAGATGTTAGCAAAAACGCGAGTGTAAAAAAAATTTCTATGTATTTCATATATCTCTACAACGAATAACCCGGTTGTCTTAACTTTATAGCCAAGACTCTAACGAGTAATAAATGTTATATTATTAAATTATATTGTTATTCCGCGACCGTGATATGACCACGTTATGTGTAAACGGTTGCTGTCAGTGTTCATTAAATTCCAAATAAAATAAAGTAATATCTGTATACCTTCATGCAGAATGGGACTCATGGCCCACAGTGTTCCACTTTATACCAATAATTATGGGCAGCAAATCTGTAGGATATCGCCATGATACATATATTAAAGGCCACCCTTCATTCGTTTTCTCGTTTTTCTCTGATTTGACTGATCTTGGATCGGAGTAATATGTTATTCTCTTCCATTCATCCCTATTAGCCGTCATCTCTTCAGTCACTTTCTTCTTATTCGTAAATAAATAGACACGCACACGCACCCGGACACGGACATCTGATCCCAAACTAGGGACCGCCTACACTGTGGTAGCCGGACAGCTGACAAATATACGAGTATTTACATATTTGTACCTAGAGTCAGAAAAAATACTTGTTCTGATTACACAAACATTTGCCATGGATGTGAACAAAACTATCCAGTTTACATAATCTGTGACACTTTACTACTACGTTCCCATTCTTTCACGTTCTAACCATCCATTTTCATGTTTATCATACTGTTTGCCACTTGCTTTTCATTCCTTTCCATAAAGTATCCCTTGCATGTTCAAAGATTTTCTGTTATTGCCACAACTTTCACACTTCCCCTGACATATTCATTTCTAAAATTATCCAATCTTGTTATTCTGCACCTCTGTATTCAATCTTAATTCTGTGAGTATTTCATATCCATAGACGATGAAAACTCTTGTTATGATATACTGCTACGAAATGTTGGGAAAATCAACACATAATGGCCATCCTATTCTCAACTCGGTAGACCTTTTGCTACAATACCGAAACAGCTAACATATTACATATATGTTTATCCGTATTTATAAAAAAAAACCCTATTCTTGACACAAACATTTGTTTTGAGTCGGAAACGAACCCGCAACCGTCAGCTCAGTAATTGTATGTTTTAATTTTAACATTCATGTCTCTGTTTCATCCTTTCTCCGGTAATCCGATGCTAAGCCTCCCGATGTATTCCCCTATCATTTCGTGTTAATAATTGGAAGCATAGAGATTCGGCGTAGACTGACAGCGACATCCTGTCTACATCTATCACTGACAAGTGATTGCTAGCCTGCTCCGTAGCCCAAAATATCAATACTCACACCTAATTATAATAACCGAAATAAGAGATACTCGTATTTCATTCGAAACTGACTGCTAAGGTACGTAGGCGGCAGTGGCCACAGTTATCTGCCGATTGCTCGTTCGCTACTCTCTTGACATAAAAAAAAACCCAGCATATTGTTAATACATAATGTTATAATAATCTGTTAGTATAGATCGATATTATTTCCTACCATTGACATAACACTACATATTTTACGTAAAAAAAAAAAATTTTTCAAAATGCTTAGGTTATTAACTTTTTATTTTTTTATTTAAAATCTACCAACAAAATGAACAATAAATAAATCAACATACCTGATTAAGAACGCTTGAACACTCCCTTCGTACAAAAAATATACTAGGTACTAATGAACCTCGTGAACACAATATCAACTCACAGTACTATTTGCGAGACGTGTGTACGAGTATATATACCCTGTTCGAATCAAAACACATTCGTTTTATCAAGTCCCATATCATCAGTGTGCCGCAATAAAAGATAATTGTCATAAATAAAAAATGTACATATTATGCAATATTTATTCTCGTACTAAAAGGCTTAATAACTGCATTTGGCGTCGCTGAGGATTATAACATAATAAATACATACATATTTGTTTTAAGGATTTTCCGTAGCGTAGAGCAGTACTAGTAGAGAATGGAGTAGACATCTGCAATCAACCTTGAATTGGACTATTATAGCAGGATTGTTAATAATATTTTATTGGTATTAGATTCTATTAATGAAGTATCGCTCTCCAGCTATGTGAAGTGTTCATATACACAAAGTGGCTGGCAGCGGTTGGATTCGAAGGGGTGAAAACCTCAGTGGCATGCTATTGTCCAGCAATGGATGGGAGTAGGCTGATGAAAGAAATAAATAAAACGAAATAGACATATTTTTAACAAAACTGTCAAAGCCCCTCTAATAATTATATTCAAATATTCTACTGTAATAAATCGACGTTAAATACACAAAGTAAATATAAATTACATTATATATTATTAAGCTATTATACATTTGTATGTTCAGACATCTCCACTTATATCCGGCTTACAATATGACTAATTAAGACAACGGAATACAATACATAACAAAAGACGCATTGTGTACGTCGAATATAATAAGGCTATCGGAATTATCCGAATCTTGCCTATATCCTGACATGGCAGGACAGGTGTAAACCGATACATGACATGTTACGGATGTAATCATAAATAGCCCAGTAATTTGATGAGATCTATTAAGACAGACAAGGGGTTAACAAGAGAATTTCAAAATTGGAACAATAACAAGCAGACGGAACAACACGCCTGTAATACCAGAAGGGGTAGATGAAGAACTGTAGTACACTCCCATATTTCATTAGTTACGTTTACGTCCCACCATGGTATAGGTGGCGAGCCTATTGCCAAACATCGGGAATAGATCCAGACTCCAAGCCACTAATAGAAACTTCTACCAGAAAATCTAAGTTAGACAAATCCAATCCATTGAACTCAAGAACTTCCAATGGGCAGTCGCGTTTGCAATCATTCGACCAACGGAGCAGTGGAATAACGAGCAGAATTGCAATAAATATGAAAAGTAATAACAGATGGCGCTTAGCTATTGAGAAATAAGAAAGATACTTCAAGACACAATTTAGAAGAACGATTAGCACAATTTTACTACGCATGTAGTAAATTAATGTTAAATGTAGTTTAAAAAAAACAGCAACAAAATTTTTCAAACATCCAACGCCCCCCCTTCTTCACTAGTTTTTGAAATGGTTGCAGGCGAATGTAACTATTGATTACGCAGTCCGCTTTCCCCTGTACTTGAATTAAGTTTCAGATTTTAAAATCCCAAACATATCCATTAATGAGTAGATGTCTTTTCTCATAACATTTCCGGCCGCGTCGTTCCAGTGCAAATATATGGGCATAAGTTAGTGTCTGACCCAAAGTCTACCCAAAGTTATTAAGCGTCCCAAAGGCATGTACTTTGGCTTTACAATTATTGTCCTCTTATTAAAATAGGTCGGAGATCAATGGGACATTGGTAGATCGCAACACTGATATATTGTGCTCCAGCATTTATATCCACGGTGTTCTGTACCCTATGCCATATTTGCTGTTCTGGGTGTTAGAAGATTTGATCTTTATGCTGTCAGCTTTCTCTAAAAGTATGTATATATGTACATCGGAAGTCTTATTTAAATACTGGTACAGAGCAGCCCTTTGGTATAAAATTACTGATAAAATGACAAAGAAACTTCCTTGGAATCCTCGGACGAGATAAATTCGATTTATTTACAGCTGCGGCCCGGGCTCTTTGTAACTTAGCTCTCTCCTACCTATTACCTACCCACTTTTGCGTTTTCTTCGCGTTTTCATACCTTTTGTTTGTGATGATTTCGATAGAATTTAGAATTTTTTTAATTTTTAAAGCGTTTACACAAGTTCCAAATACTCACTATACATGCTTGGTAATTCACTTAACACCAATTTTTGCTTCAAAACGATAATACTTAATTATAACCAAAGTTGGATGTAAACTAAAAGTAGACAGAAGTAATAAAAAACATACTCGTATACCCAAAGCGTTTCACGTAAGCATTTTTAAAATAACAATGTTATACAATGTCATTACACCACTACGTAGTGCAATTGATTCAAACTACTGAACGTCATTTTTAAGTCATAGTGAACCAACCATCATTTTCTTAATAATATTTATATCTTCACATACAACTCCTTACGGATAAGTAAATAGCAGCTAGTGGCGAATGTCAATATCCTAACAGAGCTACTATGCTACTTTAAGATACGAGTACAATACTCCGTTCGTAGACGCCCGCCGGCTTTTGAGAGTTCTGTCTCTCCCACAAGCCGGTATCTGACCTATTTGGTCGAGGTATTACTACGCTCTCGGTCATTAAAAGGCATTTCACTACTTATTATAATACAAAGCATGAAATCTTTTAAAGCTTTGACTTACGAAACAACAGAAAGGAAAGTAACAACAAAATGCAAGCAAACAGTACTACAGATGTAACGTTGTTTCAAAGTTTTACGTTCGGTCTCTTGCAGAAAAACTACAACGAAACTTCTCTGAAAGCTGAAGACGAAGTGAACTCGATTTGTTTACAGCTGCTGCGAGCTTTCTTTTTATTATTTCTGCCATAAGTAATGTTTTCATACTTCAACAACCTTATGTTTTTGATATTGAAAACATTAAAATTGATAGTATCTATACGTGGCACGCACTGCAATGAAACATAAAAGAGATGATTTGCCCATTGCAGTAGGTACTACTCGCACTCTAAGAGATATTCTATCGTGAAAAACTTGATGCTAATACCTAGTATTAATAAGTTTGTCTGTCTCATTATACATGTTTCGGTGGTCTTTAAAATTCACTTTGCTGTAGGTTACTGTAGATTACACATTAACTAGGTATGCCACTTTTTATTATGTAAGAGTGACAAATAGGTGTCAATAGTAATTTCTTTAGCGGATAATCATAAATAATTCGAGTTTTTGTTTTCGAACACGTTCCTTTAAAGCTGCAGACAAACTAAATTCGATTAGCCTACAGCTGTGGCCTGCGCAGAGTTCTCCGAACATAATTCTTATTTTGCTTTTGCGCTGAAAAACATAAACATGTTTTCTTGTCTCCTTTTGTTTGTGACGTCTGATTTCTTATTGTCTTTATGTAAATGCAGTGGTTCCTTTTGAGGGATGTACGGCTTCAAAATTAAAATCAGAATGATTATAAAAAATGTTAGAACTTTGGTTTTTTTGCGCTTTCTCTTATTATAAAGTTATTTGTCAGCTTGGACGGTCTTAAGTAAGAGTATTTTGTTAAACTTAATAAACTTAGTCTTCGTAACCAGAGATGCATACGATCTTAAGTAGGACTGCAATCTTATTAAGTACACATATTCATCGATACCCTCAAGTAGTCAATTCATGTCAATGTTTGTGAAATTCTCTAGTAGGCCACGCAATGAAAACAGTTCGGAATGCATTTTCTCGACGATTTTAGATTTATGTGTATTTATAAATATAATTATGGATATCTCTTTTAAAAGTTTTTTTACTATTAATTCATAATACCTTTGTAACTGCCGCCTGCCTTATTGTTCCACTGTTGCATATGTACCTATACAAATCTGGTAATCACCTATGTCGTCATCAATCATTATCATCCAATTGTTGGACACTGGTCTCATTCTGGAATGAAAAGCATTTAAGGCATCTGCGACGTTATCCAAGCATTGATTGGCGAACTTTACATGCCTTAGAGAACATTACGGAGAACTCTAGGTGTGGATGTTTCTTCACAATGTTTTTCTTCACCGTAGCATGTGGTAATTAATCTTAAAACGCTTTTGTGTAGAGATGGACTCGAGGATTTTAACCAAAACTGCCGTAGTGAGAGGC
The DNA here is from genome assembly GCA_018245595.1 of Microceris scylla. Lineage (NCBI taxonomy): Eukaryota > Metazoa > Arthropoda > Insecta > Lepidoptera > Hesperiidae > Microceris > Microceris scylla. The sequence goes on along the minus strand of DWDT01004021.1, from coordinate 3,639 downwards.
TGGATTCTAAACGACTAGTCTGTTACTGGTAATCTAACTTGTATCCTTGATTTTTTGGTATTTGCCCTAACATTGATGCCGTAAGAAAAGGCTTTATGGATTAAATCAGCCTTTTGTCAGAAATATTAGAATGACGAATATTCACAAGAATAAAACATTCGTGAAATCATCTAAACAGCTTCGAGTAATACCTAAAATGTATTTAAGCCCTCGGTAAGTTGGACAGGTCTATATATAGCATGAGATATAAGTACCAACTCAAAAGAGGGCTTAGGACAGAATATTAAGTAAAGGTGCCATACACATCACAGAAGCTTACGACGGCCACTAATGTGACGGTATCCGTACTTTGTTGGCATTTTTTCCAAAGGTCAGTTTATATTTCATACGTACGGATTATGGTCTTTTGCAAAGAATTTCATATAAAAGGTATCTATATGTGACTTTATTGCCCTCATTCGTGATATGAAATTGATTCGATGTCGATATTTCAACCTTTACGAGCCATTTTGAATTCTAAGTTTTGCCAGCAAAAGTTCGTTATCGTTTTAACCGTAATATTGTACTGCACCAACACTTTGTGAAACCAATCCGTTCAGGAAGAATACCGATTTCCAAAACTATGAATTAAAATTTCTAGTTTAACAGGAAAAATAGCTACACAAAAGTACGAGTTCGTACCACGGTAAAGAATACTTGAAAAAATACAATTACCTACATATGTATGTATGTATTGAAGTCAAAATACTTCAATTTTTGCCAACCGGAAAGAATGAGAATAAAGAAAGATAAAAATAGAGTAATAAGAATAATAACTAAAGCGGCACAAGAACATGTAATTAAAGATAAAGTAATTCAAAAACTTGTAATTCTTGAAACTTATGCAAAATTTTATACATACGCTGCCGAATAGTTATATCTATAGAAATCAGTAGGAGACAATGTCGTATAGCAATGACCAATTAAATAAATCACTTCCGTCTAATGCACTACTGAATGAAATATTCATAGTGTAAATTAAATTGGCATTCCGCCAACCGTCATCCACATGAAAGGAGAGCACTTCTTTAAAGTTTCTGAGCTCTATGCACTTTCCATGTTAGACCGGTCCATTCTGGATTTCTTTAAATGTAGAAAAGTTTTTTTTCGCTTAGCTTTTCGCCAGCCAAACTGTTTGCGGGCTTGCAATTGTAGTTCTTTTAAACACTTGCCAACGTTAAAACGTAAAAATAAATGCTTATTGGCTGTTCTTAGTTTAAATAGATTTTAAGTAGGTGGTGATCTTAGCCACATCGTTTAGAAACATTTGTATATACATGTCTTTGCATGTACCTATACTTTAAATTGTTGATTTTTTGGTACATACAAAAATACCACTAATAATAGTGACAGGTAAACGAGAAAACAATAACACTATATTATAAGGAGTACCTAAGTAATTTGCAAGGCATTATAATAATCACAAACATTGAACTTCAAAGAATTCACAATCTCCCTGCTCTATTTTACGAACATTATTATGGAAATTGCGTTCAAAGAGGCCATACTTCCACTATGGATGCACTTTGCTTCAATAACGGACGCAGGCCTTAAGGCTGAAAATTTTGCAAGCCATCGGTTAACCCACTTGATGGACAGGCGAAATTTGCATGCCCTAAAAGGACTAAAATGTCAAAGAACATCCAATTTATGGACACTGGAAACTACTATCCCGAAAGCATTTATGGATCCCCATCCAACCATGCTATATATAACCATAAAACTATGAATAATAAAAGATTAAGCAATGCTTTACACACATACGCTATCTGCGTTTGTCTTCAGCATTTCGCCATATGTGTACATACATGAGAAAAAACACCCAGAACCAGTTCGGGCGGTGGGCAATGTTCAACGGAAATTCCCCATTTCGATCGCTGTCACCGTACTCTTATGGAAATAAATTGGCATACGTTCGTTACAATCTCTACGGTTTGCACTACGTTGAGGTGCCCGGGTGTCAGTTAACCGTTGCCGTACATTATTGCAGCAGTAATAATATCGCCTTATCGATCTAAATTGCAAGAGCAGATCACATATCATCATTCAAATATGACAAGTGAAGCAAACTGCAAATACTTCTATAAGTTGATTGCTTAGAAATTTCTGAAGTTCTAAGTTCTGAAGTTCCTAAGCCGTAGAAACATCGCTAAAATCGTAAACTCCATTTGAACAAAGCTGGGGAGCGATATTTTTATTGCTCTCTAGCTTTGTCTGTAAGTGTCTTTTAAAACTAAAATCACACATTGAACTTTATCATCACAGTTTAACACTACTTTCCGGAAGCGAAGCGTGCGAACAGTCCCTCCGCGTAAGTATTTTAACATTGTGAGGAAGTTTAAAGCGTCGAATTGGATTATGACTATTCGATGTTATTGGCAATTGTCATTACTGGTATAGCTTATTGATATATTTTGACAGCTTAATGGAAATAGTTTGACCTGTGTTCATACGTACATGGATCTTTATTTTAGGCAGATTAAAAAAATAAATAAAAATATGTATGTAGGTAAGTAGTTCAAAGGTATCTGCAGTTTATATTTATAATTTAGTTTCATCACAGATCAGTAGCATCTTTATTTAGAAAGCAAGTTAAAAATGCAACAATACATAAGTACAATTTACAGAGTATCTGGCATGCCCGTAGGCTAACCCGATAAACAGAAATAAATTGGCAATATTTTTATTCGGTCAAAATTAACTTTAAAAAAGTTCTACTTAAGGTATAAAATCCAATGGATGGAGGCGTCGAACATTTTCGTCGTATTTTGCCAGCTCGCGGCGAAATTGTGACATGCATTTGTTTGCCACTGCGACCGCAACATGGCGAATTCGCTAACGAACTTATTATTCGCTATTCGAATGCCAATCCTCGACGCTCCGGACAGTGGGTGGATGTTATTTATGCAAACTGCTGAATCCATTCCTGCATTCCTGCCTACGCCTGAAATTGCTTTACATAAATGCCCAAGTTTTGCAACATAACATCTATACGTTAATGTGTATTTTTCAAATAAATTGAACATCAAAATATAGCCACTCAAACGTCCGCGGGGGAGAGGGGCTTTTGATGTAATATAATAGAAATATTATTTAATATATACCTAATTTTTTAGCGCCATCTACAACTTTCCGTGGGAACTAACTTCAGAACACATTGTACAGAAACGAATGCCAAATCATTGAAATACATTAATATCCCAACCGATACAGATGGAAGCACTATGGCTATGTATGTAAATCACGTATCGTTGAATTTATTTATCTAAAACCTGTTTTATTAATTATTAGTGAAGCTAATAACCCATATTTTGGATTTTACAATTCAATAAATTTAAAATCAACAAAACTGACAGGAAATTTAAAATCTTAACATACCTCGACAAGCGAATATTAGCTTTAATACTATAACAATTAAGTTCATAATATATAGCTTACACAACAAAATTAAATTAGTTCAGGCTAGCAACTGCAACATTGTAATTACAATTTGACGGTTATCACAAGGGGTACTTATTTATTGATTATTTATTTTTAAATTGGGCAATTATTTTTATATTTTCAATATTTTTCAGGATTTAATTTTTATGCCAAGTGGAT